>JAFELL010002292.1:0-66994 GCA_019059645.1 Caranx melampygus | reverse complement strand
GTCCCCCTGTCCGAGGGCTCGTTTAGCCTGGCCACAAGTCTGAAACCGCGGAGCACGGTCCGGTCCGGCTCCCGTAGCTTCTCACAACGGTCAGCTGTCCCAACGGGCCAATATAGTGAGTGAGTGAGTGGGTGTGTGTCTGCGCATGCGCGGCCGAGGTCCCACTGTCCGGGGCTGGGTTTAGCCTGGCCACAAGTCTGAAACAGCGGAGCTCGGTCCGGTCCGGCTCCCCGTAGCTTCTCACAGCGTCATCTGCCCCCGTCTAATATGAGAGTGGGTGGGTGTTTGTCTGCGCATGGTTTTAGCCTGGCCACAGTTCTGAAACCGCGGAGCACGGTCCGGTCCGGCTCCCCCTAGCTCTCTCACGCGGTCATCTGCTCACGTCTAATATGAGAGTGGGTGGTTGTGTGTCTGCGCATGCGCGGCCGAGGGTCCCCCTGTCCGAGGGCTCGGTTTAGCCTGGCCACAAGTCTGAAACCGCGGAGCACGGTCCGGTCCGGCTCCCCGTAGCTTCTCACAACGGTCAGCTGTCCCAACGGGCCAATATGAGTGAGTGAGTGGGTGTGTGTCTGCGCATGCGCGGCCGAGGGTCCCACTGTCCGAGGGCTGGGTTTAGCCTGGCCACAAGTCTGAAACAGCGGAGCCCGGTCCGTCCGCTCCCCGTAGCTTCTCACAGCGTCATCTGCCCCGTCTAATATGACAGTGTGTGGTGTGTGTCTGCGCATGGGTTTAGCCTGGCCACAGTTCTGAAACCGCGGAGCACGGTCCCGGTCCGGCTCCCCCTAGCTTCTCACAGCGGTCATCTGCTCACGGCTAATATGAGGTGGGTGGGTGTGTGTCTGCGCATGCGCGGCCGAGGGTCCCCCTGTCCGAGGGCTCGGTTTAGCCTGGCCACAAGTCTGAAACCGCGGAGCACGGTCCGGTCCGGCTCCCCGTAGCTTCTCACAACGTTCAGCTGTCCCAACGGGCCAATATGAGTGGTGAGTGAGTGGGTGTGTGTCTGCGCATGCGCGGCCGAGGGTCCCACTGTCCGAGGGCTTGGTTTAGCCTGGCCACAAGTCTGAAACATCGTAGCACGGTCCTTCCGGCTCCCCGTAGCTTCTCACAGCGGTCATCTGCCCCCGTCTAATATGAGAGTGGTGGTGGGTGTTGCGCTGCGCATGGTTTAGCCTGGCCACAAGTCTGAAACCGCGGAGCACGTCCGGTCCGGCTCCCCGTAGCTTCTCACAACGGTCACTGTCCCCGGCCAATATGAGTGAGTGAGTGAGTGGTGTGTGTCTGCGCATGCGCGGCCGAGGGTCCCACTGTCCGAGGGCTGGGTTTAGCCTGGCCACAATCTGAAACAGCGGAGCTCGTCCGGTCCGGCTCCCCGTAGCTTCTCACAGCGGTCATCTGCCCCGTCTAATATGACAGTGGGTGGGTGTGTGTCTGCGCATGGGTTTAGCCTGGCACAGTTCTGAAACCGCGAGCACGGTCCGTCCGGCTCCCCCTAGCTTCTCACAGCGGTCATCTGCTCGCTCACGGCTAATATTGGGTGGGTGTGTGTGTCTGCGCATGCGCGGCCGAGGCCCCCTGTCCAGGGCTCGGTTTAGCCTGGCCACAAGTCTGAAACCGCGAGCACGGTCCGGTCCGGCTCCCCGTAGCTTCTCACAACGTCAGCTGTCCCACGGCCAATATGAGTGAGTGAGTGAGTGGGTGTGTGTCTGCGCATGCGCGGCCGAGGTCCCACTGTCCGAGGGCTTGGTTTAGCCTGGCCACAAGTCTGAAACAGCGGAGCCCGGTCCGGTCCGGCTCCCCGTAGCTTCTCACAGCGGTCATCTTCCCCCGTCTAATATGACAGTGGGTGGGTGTGTGTCTGCGCATGGGTTTAGCCGGCCACAGTTCTGAAACCGCGGAGCACGGTCCGGTCCGGCTCCCCCTAGCTTCTCTCAGCGGTCATCTGCTCACGGCTAATATGAAGTGGGTGGGTGTGTGTCTGCGCATGCGCGGCCGAGGTCCCCCTGTCCGAGGGCTCGGTTTAGCCTGGCCACAAGTCTGAAACCGCGAGCACGGTCCGTTCCGGCTCCCCGTATCTTCTCACAACGGTCAGCGTCCCAACGGCCAATATGAGTGAGTGAGTGAGTGGGTGTGTGTCTGCGCATGCGCGGCCGAGGTCCCACTGTCCGAGGGCTGGGTTTAGCCTGGCCACAAGTCTGAAACAGCGGAGCCCGGTCCGTCCGCGCTCCGTAGCTTCTCACAGCGGTCATCTGCCCCCGTCTAATATGAGAGGGTGGGTGTGTGTCTGCGCATGGGTTTAGCCTGGCCACAGTTCTGAAACCGCGGAGCACGGTCCGGTCCGGCTCCCCCTAGCTTCTCACAGCGGTCATCTGCTCACGGCTAATATGAGAGTGGGTGGGTGTGTGTCTGCGCATGCGCGCCGAGGTTCCCCCTGTCCGAGGGCTCGGTTTAGCCTGGCCACAAGTCTGAAACCGCGGAGCACGGTCCGGTCCGGCTCCCCGTAGCTTCTCACAACGGTCAGCTGTCCCAACGGGCCAATATGAGTGAGTGAGTGAGTGGGTGTGTGTCTGCGCATGCGCGGCCGAGGTCCCACTGTCCGAGGGCTGGTTTAGCCTGGCCACAAGTCTGAAACAGCGGAGCTCGTCCGGTCCGCTCCCCGTAGCTTCTCACAGCGTTCATCTGCCCCGTCTAATATGACAGTGGGGTGGGTGTGTCTGCGCATGGGTTTAGCCTGGCCACAGTTCTGAAACCGCGGAGCACGTCCGGTCCGGCTCCCCCTAGCTTCTCACAGCGGTCATCTGCTCACGGCTAATATGAGAGTGGGTGGGTTGTGTCTGCGCATGCGCGGCCGAGGTCCCCCTGTCCGAGCTCGGTTTAGCCTGGCCACAAGTCTGAAACCGCGGAGCACGGTCCGGTCCGGCTCCCCGTAGCTTCTCACAACGGTCAGCTGTCCCAACGGGCCAATGAGTGAGTGAGTGAGTGGGGTGTGTGTCTGCGCATGCGCGGCCGAGGGTCCCACTGTCCGAGGGCTGGGTTTAGCCTGGCCACAAGTCTGAAACAGCGGAGCTCGGTCCGGTCCGGCTCCCCGTAGCTTCTCACAGCGGTCATCTGCCCCCGTCTAATATGACAGTGGGTGGGTGTGTGTCTGCGCATGGGTTTAGCCTGGCCACAGTTCTGAAACCGCGGAGCACGGTCCGGTCCGGCTCCCCCTAGCTTCTCACAGCGGTCATCTGCTCACGGCTAATATGAGAGTGGGTGGGTGTGTGTCTGCGCATGCGCGGCCGAGGTCCCCCTGTCCGAGGGCTCGGTTTAGCCTGGCCACAAGTCTGAAACCGCGGAGCACGGTCCGGTCCCGGCTCCCCGTAGCTTCTCACAACGTCAGCTGTCCCAACGGGCCAATATGAGTGAGTGAGTGAGTGGGTGTGTGTCTGCGCATGCGCGGCCGAGGGTCCCACTGTCCGAGGGCTGGGTTTAGCCTGGCCACAAGTCTGAAACAGCGGAGCCCGTCCGGTCCGGCTCCCCGTAGCTTCTCACAGCGGTCATCTGCCCCCGTCTAATATGACAGTGGGTGGGTGTGTGTCTGCGCATGGGTTTAGCCTGGCCACAGTTCTGAAACCGCGGAGCACGGTCCGGTCCGGCTCCCCCTAGCTTCTCACAGCGGTCATCTGCTCACGGCTAATATGAGAGTGGTGGTGTGTGTCTGCGCATGCGCGGCCGAGGGACCCCCTGTCCGAGGGCTCGGTTTAGCCTGGCCACAAGTCTGAAACCGCGGAGCACGGTCCGGTCCGGCTCCCCGTAGCTTCTCACAACGGTCAGCTGTCCCAACGGCCAATATGAGTGAGTGAGTGAGTGGGTGTGTGTCTGCGCATGCGCGGCCGAGGTCCCACTGTCCGAGGGCTGGTTTAGCCTGGCCACAGTCTGAAACAGCGGAGCCCGGTCCGGTCCGGCTCCCCGTAGCTTCTCACAGCGGTCATCTGCCCCCGTCTAATGACAGTGGGTGGGTGTGTGTCTGCGCATGGGTTTAGCCTGGCCACAGTTTCTGAAACCGCGGAGCACGGCGTCCGTCCGGCTCCCCCTAGCTTCTCACAGCGGTCATCTGCTCACGGCTAATATGAGAGTGGGTGGGTGTGTGTCTGCGCATGCGCGCCGAGGGTCCCCCTGTCCGAGGCTCGGTTTAGCCTGGCCACAAGTCTGAAACCGCGGAGCACGGTCCGTCCGGCTCCCCGTAGCTTCTCACAACGGTCAGCTGTCCCACGGGCCAATATGAGTGAGTGAGTGAGTGTGTGTGTCTGCGCATGCGCGGCCGAGGGTCCCACTGTCCGAGGGCTGGGTTTAGCCTGGCCACAAGTCTGAAACAGCGGAGCCCGGTCCGGTCCGGCTCCCCGTAGCTTCTCACAGCGGTCATCTGCCCCCGTCTAATATGAAGTGGGGGGGTGTGTGTCTCTGCGCATGGGTTTAGCCTGGCCACAGTTCTGAAACCGCGGAGCACGGTCCGGTCCGGCTCCCCCTAGCTTCTCACAGCGGTCATCTGCTCACGGCTAATATGAGAGTGGTTGGGTGTGGTCTGCGCATGCGCGGCCGAGGGTCCCCCTGTCCGAGGGCTCGGTTTAGCCTGGCCACAAGTCTGAAACCGCGGAGCACGGTCCGGTCCGGCTCCCCGTAGCTTCTCACAACGGTCAGCTGTCCCAACGGGCCAATATGAGTGAGTGAGTGGTGGGTGTGTGTCTGCGCATGCGCGGCCGAGGGTCCCACTGTCCGAGGGCTGGGTTTAGCCTGGCCACAACTGAAACAGCGGAGCCGGTCCGGTCCGGCTCCCCGTAGCTTCTCACAGCGGTCATCTGCCCCCGTCTAATATGACATGGGTGGGTGTGTGTCTGCGCATGGGTTTAGCCTGGCCACAGTTCTGAAACCGCGGAGCACGGTCCGTCCGGCTCCCCCTAGCTTCTCACAGCGGTCATCTGCTCACGGCTAATATGAGAGTGGGTGGGTGTGTGTCTGCGCATGCGCGGCCGAGGGACCCCCTGTCCGAGGGCTCGTTTTAGCCTGGCCACAAGTCTGAAACCGCGGAGCACGGTCCCGTTCCGGCTCCCCGTAGCTTCTCACAACGGTCAGCTGTCCCAACGGGCCAATATGAGTGAGTGAGTGAGTGGTTGTGTCTGCGCATGCGCGGCCGAGGGTCCCACTGTCCGAGGGCTGGGTTTAGCCTGGCCACAAGTCTGAAACAGCGGAGCCCTCGGTCCGTCCGTCTCCCCGTAGCTTCTCACAGCGGTCATCTGCCCCCGTCTAATATGACAGTGGTGGGTGTGTGTCTGCGCATGGGTTTAGCCTGGCCACAGTTCTGAAACCGCGGAGCACGGTCCGGTCCGGCTCCCCCTAGCTTCTCACAGCGGTCATCTGCTCACGGCTATATGAGAGTGGGTGGGTGTGTGTCTGCGCATGCGCGGCCGAGTCCCCCTGTCCGAGGCTCGGTTTAGCCTGGCCACAAGTCTGAAACCGCGGAGCACGGTCCGGTCCGGCTCCCCGTAGCTTCTCACAACGGTCAGCTGTCCCAACGGCCAATATGAGTGAGTGAGTGAGTGGGTGTGTGTCTGCGCATGCGCGCCGAGGGTCCCACTGTCCGAGGGCTGGGTTTAGCCTGGCCACAAGTCTGAAACAGCGGAGCCCGTCCGGTCCGGCTCCCCGTAGCTTCTCACAGCGGTCATCTGCCCCCGTCTAATATGACAGTGGTGGGTGTGTGTCTGCGCATGGGTTTAGCCTGGCCACAGTTCTGAAACCGCGGAGCACGGTCCGGTCCGGCTCCCCCTAGCTTCTCACAGCGGTCATCTGCTCACGGCTAATATGAGAGTGGTGGGTTGTGTCTGCGCATGCGCGGCCGAGGGACCCCCTGTCCGAGGGCTCGGTTTAGCCTGGCCACAAGTCTGAAACCGCGGAGCACGGTCCGGTCCGGCTCCCCGTAGCTTCTCACAACGGTCAGCTGTCCCAACGGGCCAATATGAGTGAGTGAGTGAGTGGGTGTGTCTGCGCATGCGCGGCCGAGGGTCCCACTGTCCGAGGGCTGGGTTTAGCCTGGCCACAAGTCTGAAACAGCGGAGCTCGGTCCGGTCCGGCTCCCCGTAGCTTCTCACAGCGGTCATCTGCCCCCGTCTAATATGACAGTGGGTGGTGGTGTCTGCGCATGGTTTAGCCTGGCCACAGTTCTGAAACCGCGGAGCACGGTCCGGTCCGGCTCCCCCTAGCTTCTCACAGCGGTCATCTGCTCACGGCTAATAGAGTGGTGGGTGTGTGTCTGCGCATGCGCGGCCGAGGGACCCCCTGTCCGAGGGCTCGGTTTAGCCTGGCCACAAGTCTGAAACCGCGGAGCACGGTCCGGTCCGGCTCCCCGTAGCTTCTCACAACGGTCAGCTGTCCCAACGGCCAATATGAGTGAGTGAGTGGTGGGTGTGTGTCTGCGCATGCGCGGCCGAGGTCCCACTGTCCGAGGGCTGGGTTTAGCCTGGCCACAAGTCTGAAACAGCGGAGCCCGTCCGGTCCGGCTCCCCGTAGCTTCTCACAGCGGTCATCTGCCCCCGTCTAATATGAGAGTGGTGGGTGTGTGTCTGCGCATGGGTTTAGCCTGGCCACAGTTCTGAAACCGCGGAGCACGGTCCGGTCCGGCTCCCCCTAGCTTCTCACAGCGGTCATCTGCTCACGGCTAATATGAGAGTGGGTGGTGTGTGTCTGCGCATGCGCGGCCGAGGGACCCCTGTCCGAGGGCTCGGTTTAGCCTGGCCACAAGTCTGAAACCGGGAGCACGGTCCGGTCCGGCTCCCCGTAGCTTCTCACAACGGTCAGCTGTCCCAACGGCCAATATGAGTGAGTGAGTGAGTGGTGTGTGTGTCTGCGCATGCGCGGCCGAGGGTCCCACTGTCCGAGGGCTGGTTTTAGCCTGGCCACAAGTCTGAAACAGCGGAGCCCGTCCGGTCCGGCTCCCCGTAGCTTCTCACAGCGGTCATCTGCCCCCGTCTAATATGAGAGTGGGTGGGTGTGTGTCTGCGCATGGTTTAGCCTGGCCACAGTTCTGAAACCGCGGAGCACGGTCCGGTCCGGCTCCCCCTAGCTCTCACAGCGGTCATCTGCTCACGGCTAATATGAGAGTGGGTGGTGTGTGTCTGCGCATGCGCGGCCGAGGGTCCCCCTGTCCGAGGGCTCGGTTTAGCCTGGCCACAAGTCTGAAACCGCGGAGCACGGTCCGGTCCGGCTCCCCGTAGCTTCTCACAACGGTCAGCTGTCCCAACGGGCCAATATGAGTGAGTGAGTGAGTGGTGTGTGTCTGCGCGCATGCGCGGCCGAGGTCCCACTGTCCGAGGGCTGGTTTAGCCTGGCCACAAGTCTGAAACAGCGGAGCCCGGTCCGGTCCGGCTCCCCGTAGCTTCTCACAGCGGTCATCTGCCCCCGTCTAATATGACAGTGGGGGTGGTGTGTGTCTGCGCATGGGTTTAGCCTGGCCACAGTTCTGAAACCGCGGAGCACGGTCCGGTCCGGCTCCCCCTAGCTTCTCACAGCGGTCATCTGCTCACGGCTAATATGAGAGTGGGTGGGTGTGTGTCTGCGCATGCGCGGCCGAGGGTCCCCCTGTCCGAGGGCTCGGTTTTAGCCTGGCCACAAGTCTGAAACCGCGGAGCACGGTCCGGTCCGGCTCCCCGTACTTCTCACAACGGTCAGCTGTCCCAACGGGCCAATATGAGTGATGAGTGAGTGGGTGTGTGTCTGCGCATGCGCGGCCGAGGGTCCCACTGTCCGAGGGCTGGGTTTAGCCTGGCCACAATCTGAAACAGCGGAGCCCGGTCCGGTCCGGCTCCCCGTAGCTTCTCACAGCGGTCATCTGCCCCCGTCTAATATGACAGTGGGTGGGTGTGTGTCTGCGCATGGTTTAGCCTGGCCACAGTTCTGAAACCGCGGAGCACGGTCCGGTCCGGCTCCCCCTAGCTTCTCACAGCGTCATCTGCTCACGGCTAATATGAGTGGGGGGTGGTGTGTGTCTGCGCATGCGCGGCCGAGGTCCCCTGTCCGAGGGCTCGGTTTAGCCTGGCACAAGTCTGAAACCGCGGAGCACGGTCCGGTCCGGCTCCCCGTAGCTTCTCACAACGTCAGCTGTCCCAACGGCCAATATGAGTGAGTGAGTGAGTGGGTGTGTGTCTGCGCATGCGCGGCCGAGGGTCCCACTGTCCGAGGGCTGGTTTTAGCCTGGCACAAGTCTGAAACAGCGGAGCCCGGTCCGGTCCGGCTCCCCGTAGCTTCTCACAGCGGTCATCTGCCCCCGTCTAATATGAGAGTGGGTGGTGTGTGTCTGCGCATGGGTTTAGCCTGGCCACAGTTCTGAAACCGCGGAGCACGGTCCGGTCCGGCTCCCCCTAGCTTCTCACAGCGGTCATCTGCTCACGGCTAATATGAGAGTGGTGGGTGTGTGTCTGCGCATGCGCGGCCGAGGGACCCCCTGTCCGAGGGCTCGGTTTAGCCTGGCCACAAGTCTGAAACCGCGGAGCACGGTCCGGTCCGGCTCCCCGTAGCTTCTCACAACGGTCAGCTGTCCCAACGGCCCAATATGAGTGAGTAGTGAGTGGGTGTGTGTCTGCGCATGCGCGGCCGAGGGTCCCACTGTCCGAGGGCTGGGTTTAGCCTGGCCACAAGTCTGAAACAGCGGAGCTCGGTCCGGTCCGGCTCCCCGTAGCTTCTCACAGCGTCATCTGCCCCCGTCTAATATGAGAGTGGGTGGTTGTGTGTCTGCGCATGGGTTTAGCCTGGCCACAGTTCTGAAACCGCGGAGCACGGTCCGGTCCGGCTCCCCCTAGCTTCTCACAGCGTCATCTGCTCACGGCTAATATGAGAGTGGGTGGTGTGTGTCTGCGCATGCGCGGCCGAGGGTCCCCCTGTCCGAGGGCTCGGTTTAGCCTGGCCACAAGTCTGAAACCGCGGAGCACGGTCCGGTCCGGCTCCCCGTAGCTTCTCACAACGTCAGCTGTCCCAACGGGCCAATATGAGTGAGTGATGAGTGAGTGGGTGTGTGTCTGCGCATGCGCGGCCGAGGGTCCCACTGTCCGAGGGCTGGTTTAGCCTGGCCACAAGTCTGAAACAGCGGAGCCCGGTCCGGTCCGGCTCCCCGTAGCTTCTCACAGCGGTCATCTGCCCCCGTCTAATATGACAGTGGGTGGGTGTGTTCTGCGCATGGGTTTAGCCTGGCCACAGTTCTGAAACCGCGGAGCACGGTCCGGTCCGGCTCCCCCTAGCTTCTCACAGCGGTCATCTGCTCACGGCTAATATGAGAGTGGGTGGGTGTGTGTCTGCGCATGCGCGCCGAGGGTCCCCCTGTCCGAGGCTCGGTTTTAGCCTGGCCACAAGTCTGAAACCGCGGAGCACGGTCCGGTCCGGCTCCCCGTAGCTTCTCACAACGGTCAGCTGTCCCAACGGGCCATATGAGTGAGTGAGTGAGTGGGTGTTGTCTGCGCATGCGCGGCCGAGGGTCCCACTGTCCGAGGGCTGGGTTTAGCCTGGCCACAAGTCTGAAACAGCGGAGCCCGTCCGGTCCGGCTCCCCGTAGCTTCTCACAGCGGTCATCTGCCCCCGTCTAATATGAGAGTGGGTGGGTGTGTGTCTGCGCATGGGTTTAGCCTGGCCACAGTTCTGAAACCGCGGAGCACGGTCCGGTCCGGCTCCCCCTAGCTTCTCACAGCGGTCATCTGCTCACGGCTAATATGAGAGTGGGTGGGTGTGTGTCTGCGCATGCGCGGCCGAGGGTCCCCCTGTCCGAGGGCTCGGTTTAGCCTGGCCACAAGTCTGAACCGCGGAGCACGGTCCGGTCCGGCTCCCCGTAGCTTCTCACAACGGTCAGCTGTCCCAACGGGCCAATATGAGTGAGTGAGTGGGTGTGTGTCTGCGCATGCGCGGCCGAGGGTCCCACTGTCCGAGGGCTGGTTTAGCCTGGCCACAAGTCTGAAACAGCGGAGCCCGGTCCGGTCCGGCTCCCCGTAGCTTCTCACAGCGGTCATCTGCCCCCGTCTAATATGACAGTGGGTGGGTGTGTGTCTGCGCATGGTTTTAGCCTGGCCACAGTTCTGAAACCGCGGAGCACGGTCCGGTCCGGCTCCCCCTAGCTTCTCACAGCGGTCATCTGCTCACGGCTAATATGAGAGTGGGTGGGTGTGTGTCTGCGCATGCGCGCCGAGGGTCCCCCTGTCCGAGGGCTCGGTTTAGCCTGGCCACAAGTCTGAAACCGCGGAGCACGGTCCGGTCCGGCTCCCCGTAGCTTCTCACAACGGTCAGCTGTCCCAACGGGCCATATGAGTGAGTGAGTGAGTGGGTGTGTGTCTGCGCATGCGCGGCCGAGGGTCCCACTGTCCGAGGGCTGGGTTTAGCCTGGCCACAAGTCTGAAACAGCGGAGCTCGTTCCGGTCCGGCCCCCTAGCTTCTCCAGCGTCATCTGCCCCCGTCTAATATGAGAGTGGGTGGTGTGTGTCTGCGCATGGGTTTAGCCTGGCCACAATTCTGAAACCGCGGAGCACGGTCCGGTCCGGCTCCCCGTAGCTTCTCACAACGGTCATCTGTCCCAACGGGCCAATATGAGTGAGTGAGTGAGTGGGTGTGTTCTGCGCATGCGCGGCCGAGGGTCCCACTGTCCGAGGGCTGGGTTTAGCCTGGCCACAAGTCTGAAACAGCGGAGCTCGGTCCGGTCCGGCTCCCCGTAGCTTCTCACAGCGGTCATCTGCCCCCGTCTAATATGAGAGTGGGTGGGTGTGTGTCTGCGCATGGGTTTAGCCTGGCCACAGTTCTGAAACCGCGGAGCACGGTCCGGTCCGGCTCCCCCTAGCTTCTCACAGCGGTCATCTGCTCACGGCTAATATGAGAGTGGGTGGGTGTGTGTCTGCGCATGCGCGGCCGAGGGACCCCCTGTCCGAGGGCTCGGTTTAGCCTGGCCACAAGTCTGAAACCGCGGAGCACGGTCCGGTCCGGCTCCCCGTAGCTTCTCACAACGGTCAGCTGTCCCAACGGGCCAATATGAGTGAGTGAGTGAGTGGGTGTGTGTCTGCGCATGCGCGGCCGAGGGTCCCACTGTCCGAGGGCTGGGTTTAGCCTGGCCACAAGTCTGAAACAGCGGAGCTCGGTCCGGTCCGGCTCCCCGTAGCTTCTCACAGCGGTCATCTGCCCCCGTCTAATATGACAGTGGGTGGGTGTGTGTCTGCGCATGGGTTTAGCCTGGCCACAGTTCTGAAACCGCGGAGCACGGTCCCGGCTCCCCCTAGCTTCTCACAGCGGTCATCTGCTCACGGCTAATATGAGAGTGGGTGGGTGTGTGTCTGCGCATGCGCGGCCGAGGGTCCCCCTGTCCGAGGGCTCGGTTTAGCCTGGCCACAAGTCTGAAACCGCGGAGCACGGTCCGGTCCGGCTCCCCGTAGCTTCTCACAACGGTCAGCTGTCCCAACGGGCCAATATGAGTGAGTGAGTGAGTGGGTGTGTGTCTGCGCATGCGCGGCCGAGGGTCCCACTGTCCGAGGGCTGGGTTTAGCCTGGCCACAAGTCTGAAACAGCGGAGCTCGGTCCGGTCCGGCTCCCCGTAGCTTCTCACAGCGGTCATCTGCCCCCGTCTAATATGACAGTGGGTGGGTGTGTGTCTGCGCATGGGTTTAGCCTGGCCACAGTTCTGAAACCGCGGAGCACGGTCCGGTCCGGCTCCCCCTAGCTTCTCACAGCGGTCATCTGCTCACGGCTAATATGAGAGTGGGTGGTGTGTGTCTGCGCATGCGCGGCCGAGGGTCCCCCTGTCCGAGGGCTCGGTTTAGCCTGGCCACAAGTCTGAAACCGCGGAGCACGGTCCGGTCCGGCTCCCCGTAGCTTCTCACAACGGTCAGCTGTCCCAACGGGCCAATATGAGTGAGTGAGTGAGTGGGTGTGTGTCTGCGCATGCGCGGCCGAGGGTCCCACTGTCCGAGGGCTGGGTTTAGCCTGGCCACAAGTCTGAAACAGCGGAGCCCGGTCCGGTCCGGCTCCCCGTAGCTTCTCACAGCGGTCATCTGCCCCCGTCTAATATGACAGTGGGTGGGTGTGTGTCTGCGCATGGGTTTAGCCTGGCCACAGTTCTGAAACCGCGGAGCACGGTCCGGTCCGGCTCCCCCTAGCTTCTCACAGCGGTCATCTGCTCACGGCTAATATGAGAGTGGGTGGGTGTGTGTCTGCGCATGCGCGGCCGAGGGACCCCCTGTCCGAGGGCTCGGTTTAGCCTGGCCACAAGTCTGAAACCGCGGAGCACGGTCCGGTCCGGCTCCCCGTAGCTTCTCACAACGGTCAGCTGTCCCAACGGGCCAATATGAGTGAGTGAGTGAGTGGGTGTGTGTCTGCGCATGCGCGGCCGAGGGTCCCACTGTCCGAGGGCTGGGTTTAGCCTGGCCACAAGTCTGAAACAGCGGAGCCGGTCCGGTCCGGCTCCCCGTAGCTTCTCACAGCGGTCATCTGCCCCCGTCTAATATGACAGTGGGTGGGTGTGTGTCTGCGCATGGGTTTAGCCTGGCCACAGTTCTGAAACCGCGGAGCACGGTCCGGTCCGGCTCCCCCTAGCTTCTCACAGCGGTCATCTGCTCACGGCTAATATGAGAGTGGGTGGGTGTGTGTCTGCGCATGCGCGGCCGAGGTCCCCCTGTCCGAGGGCTCGGTTTAGCCTGGCCACAAGTCTGAAACCGCGGAGCACGGTCCGGTCCGGCTCCCCGTAGCTTCTCACAACGGTCAGCTGTCCCAACGGCCAATATGAGTGAGTGAGTGAGTGGGTGTGTGTCTGCGCATGCGCGGCCGAGGGTCCCACTGTCCGAGGGCTGGGTTTAGCCTGGCCACAAGTCTGAAACAGCGGAGCTCGGTCCGGTCCGGCTCCCCGTAGCTTCTCACAGCGGTCATCTGCCCCCGTCTAATATGACAGTGGGTGGGTGTGTGTCTGCGCATGGGTTTAGCCTGGCCACAGTTCTGAAACCGCGGAGCACGGTCCGGTCCGGCTCCCCCTAGCTTCTCACAGCGGTCATCTGCTCACGGCTAATATGAGAGTGGGTGGGTGTGTGTCTGCGCATGCGCGGCCGAGGTCCCCCTGTCCGAGGGCTCGGTTTAGCCTGGCCACAAGTCTGAAACCGCGGAGCACGGTCCGGTCCGGCTCCCCGTAGCTTCTCACAACGGTCAGCTGTCCCAACGGGCCAATATGAGTGAGTGAGTGAGTGGGTGTGTGTCTGCGCATGCGCGGCCGAGGGTCCCACTGTCCGAGGGCTGGGTTTAGCCTGGCCACAAGTCTGAAACAGCGGAGCCCGGTCCGGTCCGGCTCCCCGTAGCTTCTCACAGCGGTCATCTGCCCCCGTCTAATATGACAGTGGGTGGGTGTGTGTCTGCGCATGGGTTTAGCCTGGCCACAGTTCTGAAACCGCGGAGCACGGTCCGGTCCGGCTCCCCCTAGCTTCTCACAGCGGTCATCTGCTCACGGCTAATATGAGAGTGGGTGGGTGTGTGTCTGCGCATGCGCGGCCGAGGGACCCCCTGTCCGAGGGCTCGGTTTAGCCTGGCCACAAGTCTGAAACCGCGGAGCACGGTCCGGTCCGGCTCCCCGTAGCTTCTCACAACGGTCAGCTGTCCCAACGGGCCAATATGAGTGAGTGAGTGAGTGGGTGTGTGTCTGCGCATGCGCGGCCGAGGGTCCCACTGTCCGAGGGCTGGGTTTAGCCTGGCCACAAGTCTGAAACAGCGGAGCTCGGTCCGGTCCGGCTCCCCGTAGCTTCTCACAGCGGTCATCTGCCCCCGTCTAATATGACAGTGGGTGGGTGTGTGTCTGCGCATGGGTTTAGCCTGGCCACAGTTCTGAAACCGCGGAGCACGGTCCGGTCCGGCCCCCCTAGCTTCTCACAGCGGTCATCTGCTCACGGCTAATATGAGAGTGGGTGGGTGTGTGTCTGCGCATGCGCGGCCGAGGGACCCCCTGTCCGAGGGCTCGGTTTAGCCTGGCCACAAGTCTGAAACCGCGGAGCACGGTCCGGTCCGGCTCCCCGTAGCTTCTCACAACGGTCAGCTGTCCCAACGGGCCAATATGAGTGAGTGAGTGAGTGGGTGTGTGTCTGCGCATGCGCGGCCGAGGGTCCCACTGTCCGAGGGCTGGGTTTAGCCTGGCCACAAGTCTGAAACAGCGGAGCTCGGTCCGGTCCGGCTCCCCGTAGCTTCTCACAGCGGTCATCTGCCCCCGTCTAATATGACAGTGGGTGGGTGTGTGTCTGCGCATGGGTTTAGCCTGGCCACAGTTCTGAAACCGCGGAGCACGGTCCGGTCCGGCTCCCCCTAGCTTCTCACAGCGGTCATCTGCTCACGGCTAATATGAGAGTGGGTGGGTGTGTGTCTGCGCATGCGCGGCCGAGGGACCCCCTGTCCGAGGGCTCGGTTTAGCCTGGCCACAAGTCTGAAACCGCGGAGCACGGTCCGGTCCGGCTCCCCGTAGCTTCTCACAACGGTCAGCTGTCCCAACGGGCCAATATGAGTGAGTGAGTGAGTGGGTGTGTGTCTGCGCATGCGCGGCCGAGGGTCCCACTGTCCGAGGGCTGGGTTTAGCCTGGCCACAAGTCTGAAACAGCGGAGCCCGGTCCGGTCCGGCTCCCCGTAGCTTCTCACAGCGGTCATCTGCCCCCGTCTAATATGACAGTGGGTGGGTGTGTGTCTGCGCATGGGTTTAGCCTGGCCACAGTTCTGAAACCGCGGAGCACGGTCCGGTCCGGCTCCCCCTAGCTTCTCACAGCGGTCATCTGCTCACGGCTAATATGAGAGTGGGTGGGTGTGTGTCTGCGCATGCGCGGCCGAGGACCCCCTGTCCGAGGGCTCGGTTTAGCCTGGCCACAAGTCTGAAACCGCGGAGCACGGTCCGGTCCGGCTCCCCGTAGCTTCTCACAACGGTCAGCTGTCCCAACGGGCCAATATGAGTGAGTGAGTGAGTGGGTGTGTGTCTGCGCATGCGCGGCCGAGGGTCCCACTGTCCGAGGGCTGGGTTTAGCCTGGCCACAAGTCTGAAACAGCGGAGCTCGGTCCGGTCCGGCTCCCCGTAGCTTCTCACAGCGGTCATCTGCCCCCGTCTAATATGAGAGTGGGTGGGTGTGTGTCTGCGCATGGGTTTAGCCTGGCCACAGTTCTGAAACCGCGGAGCACGGTCCGGTCCGGCTCCCCCTAGCTTCTCAGTCAGCTGTCTCACGGCTAATATGATGAGTGGGTGGGGTGTGTGTCTGCGCATGCGCGGCCGAGGGTCCCACTGTCCGAGGGCTGGGTTTAGCCTGGCCACAAGTCTGAAACAGCGGAGCCCGGTCCGGTCCGGCTCCCCGTAGCTTCTCACAGCGGTCATCTGCCCCCGTCTAATATGACAGTGGGTGGGTGTGTGTCTGCGCATGGGTTTAGCCTGGCCACAGTTCTGAAACCGCGGAGCACGGTCCGGTCCGGCTCCCCCTAGCTTCTCACAGCGGTCATCTGCTCACGGCTAATATGAGAGTGGGTGGGTGTGTGTCTGCGCATGCGCGGCCGAGGTCCCCCTGTCCGAGGGCTCGGTTTAGCCTGGCCACAAGTCTGAAACCGCGGAGCACGGTCCGGTCCGGCTCCCCGTAGCTTCTCACAACGGTCAGCTGTCCCAACGGGCCAATATGAGTGAGTGAGTGAGTGGGTGTGTGTCTGCGCATGCGCGGCCGAGGGTCCCACTGTCCGAGGGCTGGGTTTAGCCTGGCCACAAGTCTGAAACAGCGGAGCCCGGTCCGGTCCGGCTCCCCGTAGCTTCTCACAGCGGTCATCTGCCCCCGTCTAATATGACAGTGGGTGGGTGTGTGTCTGCGCATGGGTTTAGCCTGGCCACAGTTCTGAAACCGCGGAGCACGGTCCGGTCCGGCTCCCCCTAGCTTCTCACAGCGGTCATCTGCTCACGGCTAATATGAGAGTGGGTGGGTGTGTGTCTGCGCATGCGCGGCCGAGGGACCCCCTGTCCGAGGGCTCGGTTTAGCCTGGCCACAAGTCTGAAACCGCGGAGCACGGTCCGGTCCGGCTCCCCGTAGCTTCTCACAACGGTCAGCTGTCCCAACGGGCCAATATGAGTGAGTGAGTGAGTGGGTGTGTGTCTGCGCATGCGCGGCCGAGGGTCCCACTGTCCGAGGGCTGGGTTTAGCCTGGCCACAAGTCTGAAACAGCGGAGCCCGGTCCGGTCCGGCTCCCCGTAGCTTCTCACAGCGGTCATCTGCCCCCGTCTAATATGACAGTGGGTGGGTGTGTGTCTGCGCATGGGTTTAGCCTGGCCACAGTTCTGAAACCGCGGAGCACGGTCCGGTCCGGCTCCCCCTAGCTTCTCACAGCGGTCATCTGCTCACGGCTAATATGAGAGTGGGTGGGTGTGTGTCTGCGCATGCGCGGCCGAGGGACCCCCTGTCCGAGGGCTCGGTTTAGCCTGGCCACAAGTCTGAAACCGCGGAGCACGGTCCGGTCCGGCTCCCCGTAGCTTCTCACAACGGTCAGCTGTCCCAACGGGCCAATATGAGTGAGTGAGTGAGTGGGTGTGTGTCTGCGCATGCGCGGCCGAGGGTCCCACTGTCCGAGGGCTGGGTTTAGCCTGGCCACAAGTCTGAAACAGCGGAGCCCGGTCCGGTCCGGCTCCCCGTAGCTTCTCACAGCGGTCATCTGCCCCCGTCTAATATGACAGTGGGTGGGTGTGTGTCTGCGCATGGGTTTAGCCTGGCCACAGTTCTGAAACCGCGGAGCACGGTCCGGTCCGGCTCCCCCTAGCTTCTCACAGCGGTCATCTGCTCACGGCTAATATGAGAGTGGGTGGGTGTGTGTCTGCGCATGCGCGGCCGAGGGACCCCCTGTCCGAGGGCTCGGTTTAGCCTGGCCACAAGTCTGAAACCGCGGAGCACGGTCCGGTCCGGCTCCCCGTAGCTTCTCACAACGGTCAGCTGTCCCAACGGGCCAATATGAGTGAGTGAGTGAGTGGGTGTGTGTCTGCGCATGCGCGGCCGAGGGTCCCACTGTCCGAGGGCTGGGTTTAGCCTGGCCACAAGTCTGAAACAGCGGAGCCCGGTCCGGTCCGGCTCCCCGTAGCTTCTCACAGCGGTCATCTGCCCCCGTCTAATATGACAGTGGGTGGGTGTGTGTCTGCGCATGGGTTTAGCCTGGCCACAGTTCTGAAACCGCGGAGCACGGTCCGGTCCGGCTCCCCCTAGCTTCTCACAGCGGTCATCTGCTCACGGCTAATATGAGAGTGGGTGGGTGTGTGTCTGCGCATGCGCGGCCGAGGGTCCCCCTGTCCGAGGGCTCGGTTTAGCCTGGCCACAAGTCTGAAACCGCGGAGCACGGTCCGGTCCGGCTCCCCGTAGCTTCTCACAACGGTCAGCTGTCCCAACGGGCCAATATGAGTGAGTGAGTGAGTGGGTGTGTGTCTGCGCATGCGCGGCCGAGGGTCCCACTGTCCGAGGGCTGGGTTTAGCCTGGCCACAAGTCTGAAACAGCGGAGCTCGGTCCGGTCCGGCTCCCCGTAGCTTCTCACAGCGGTCATCTGCCCCCGTCTAATATGACAGTGGGTGGGTGTGTGTCTGCGCATGGGTTTAGCCTGGCCACAGTTCTGAAACCGCGGAGCACGGTCCGGTCCGGCTCCCCCTAGCTTCTCACAGCGGTCATCTGCTCACGGCTAATATGAGAGTGGGTGGGTGTGTGTCTGCGCATGCGCGGCCGAGGGTCCCCCTGTCCGAGGGCTCGGTTTAGCCTGGCCACAAGTCTGAAACCGCGGAGCACGGTCCGGTCCGGCTCCCCGTAGCTTCTCACAACGGTCAGCTGTCCCAACGGGCCAATATGAGTGAGTGAGTGAGTGGGTGTGTGTCTGCGCATGCGCGGCCGAGGGTCCCACTGTCCGAGGGCTGGGTTTAGCCTGGCCACAAGTCTGAAACAGCGGAGCCCGGTCCGGTCCGGCTCCCCGTAGCTTCTCACAGCGGTCATCTGCCCCCGTCTAATATGACAGTGGGTGGGTGTGTGTCTGCGCATGGGTTTAGCCTGGCCACAGTTCTGAAACCGCGGAGCACGGTCCGGTCCGGCTCCCCCTAGCTTCTCACAGCGGTCATCTGCTCACGGCTAATATGAGAGTGGGTGGGTGTGTGTCTGCGCATGCGCGGCCGAGGGACCCCCTGTCCGAGGGCTCGGTTTAGCCTGGCCACAAGTCTGAAACCGCGGAGCACGGTCCGGTCCGGCTCCCCGTAGCTTCTCACAACGGTCAGCTGTCCCAACGGGCCAATATGAGTGAGTGAGTGAGTGGGTGTGTGTCTGCGCATGCGCGGCCGAGGGTCCCACTGTCCGAGGGCTGGGTTTAGCCTGGCCACAAGTCTGAAACAGCGGAGCCCGGTCCGGTCCGGCTCCCCGTAGCTTCTCACAGCGGTCATCTGCCCCCGTCTAATATGACAGTGGGTGGGTGTGTGTCTGCGCATGGGTTTAGCCTGGCCACAGTTCTGAAACCGCGGAGCACGGTCCGGTCCGGCTCCCCCTAGCTTCTCACAGCGGTCATCTGCTCACGGCTAATATGAGAGTGGGTGGGTGTGTGTCTGCGCATGCGCGGCCGAGGGACCCCCTGTCCGAGGGCTCGGTTTAGCCTGGCCACAAGTCTGAAACCGCGGAGCACGGTCCGGTCCGGCTCCCCGTAGCTTCTCACAACGGTCAGCTGTCCCAACGGGCCAATATGAGTGAGTGAGTGAGTGGGTGTGTGTCTGCGCATGCGCGGCCGAGGGTCCCACTGTCCGAGGGCTGGGTTTAGCCTGGCCACAAGTCTGAAACAGCGGAGCCCGGTCCGGTCCGGCTCCCCGTAGCTTCTCACAGCGGTCATCTGCCCCCGTCTAATATGACAGTGGGTGGGTGTGTGTCTGCGCATGGGTTTAGCCTGGCCACAGTTCTGAAACCGCGGAGCACGGTCCGGTCCGGCTCCCCCTAGCTTCTCACAGCGGTCATCTGCTCACGGCTAATATGAGAGTGGGTGGGTGTGTGTCTGCGCATGCGCGGCCGAGGGACCCCCTGTCCGAGGGCTCGGTTTAGCCTGGCCACAAGTCTGAAACCGCGGAGCACGGTCCGGTCCGGCTCCCCGTAGCTTCTCACAACGGTCAGCTGTCCCAACGGGCCAATATGAGTGAGTGAGTGAGTGGGTGTGTGTCTGCGCATGCGCGGCCGAGGGTCCCACTGTCCGAGGGCTGGGTTTAGCCTGGCCACAAGTCTGAAACAGCGGAGCTCGGTCCGGTCCGGCTCCCCGTAGCTTCTCACAGCGGTCATCTGCCCCCGTCTAATATGAGAGTGGGTGGGTGTGTGTCTGCGCATGGGTTTAGCCTGGCCACAGTTCTGAAACCGCGGAGCACGGTCCGGTCCGGCTCCCCCTAGCTTCTCACAGCGGTCATCTGCTCACGGCTAATATGAGAGTGGGTGGGTGTGTGTCTGCGCATGCGCGGCCGAGGGTCCCCCTGTCCGAGGGCTCGGTTTAGCCTGGCCACAAGTCTGAAACCGCGGAGCACGGTCCGGTCCGGCTCCCCGTAGCTTCTCACAACGGTCAGCTGTCCCAACGGGCCAATATGAGTGAGTGAGTGAGTGGGTGTGTGTCTGCGCATGCGCGGCCGAGGGTCCCACTGTCCGAGGGCTGGGTTTAGCCTGGCCACAAGTCTGAAACAGCGGAGCCCGGTCCGGTCCGGCTCCCCGTAGCTTCTCACAGCGGTCATCTGCCCCCGTCTAATATGACAGTGGGTGGGTGTGTGTCTGCGCATGGGTTTAGCCTGGCCACAGTTCTGAAACCGCGGAGCACGGTCCGGTCCGGCTCCCCCTAGCTTCTCACAGCGGTCATCTGCTCACGGCTAATATGAGAGTGGGTGGGTGTGTGTCTGCGCATGCGCGGCCGAGGGACCCCCTGTCCGAGGGCTCGGTTTAGCCTGGCCACAAGTCTGAAACCGCGGAGCACGGTCCGGTCCGGCTCCCCGTAGCTTCTCACAACGGTCAGCTGTCCCAACGGGCCAATATGAGTGAGTGAGTGAGTGGGTGTGTGTCTGCGCATGCGCGGCCGAGGGTCCCACTGTCCGAGGGCTGGGTTTAGCCTGGCCACAAGTCTGAAACAGCGGAGCCGGTCCGGTCCGGCTCCCCGTAGCTTCTCACAGCGGTCATCTGCCCCCGTCTAATATGACAGTGGGTGGGTGTGTGTCTGCGCATGGGTTTAGCCTGGCCACAGTTCTGAAACCGCGGAGCACGGTCCGGTCCGGCTCCCCCTAGCTTCTCACAGCGGTCATCTGCTCACGGCTAATATGAGAGTGGGTGGGTGTGTGTCTGCGCATGCGCGGCCGAGGGTCCCCCTGTCCGAGGGCTCGGTTTAGCCTGGCCACAAGTCTGAAACCGCGGAGCACGGTCCGGTCCGGCTCCCCGTAGCTTCTCACAACGGTCAGCTGTCCCAACGGGCCAATATGAGTGAGTGAGTGAGTGGGTGTGTGTCTGCGCATGCGCGGCCGAGGGTCCCACTGTCCGAGGGCTGGGTTTAGCCTGGCCACAAGTCTGAAACAGCGGAGCCGGTCCGGTCCGGCTCCCCGTAGCTTCTCACAGCGGTCATCTGCCCCCGTCTAATATGACAGTGGGTGGGTGTGTGTCTGCGCATGGGTTTAGCCTGGCCACAGTTCTGAAACCGCGGAGCACGGTCCGGTCCGGCTCCCCCTAGCTTCTCACAGCGGTCATCTGCTCACGGCTAATATGAGAGTGGGTGGGTGTGTGTCTGCGCATGCGCGGCCGAGGGACCCCCTGTCCGAGGGCTCGGTTTAGCCTGGCCACAAGTCTGAAACCGCGGAGCACGGTCCGGTCCGGCTCCCCGTAGCTTCTCACAACGGTCAGCTGTCCCAACGGGCCAATATGAGTGAGTGAGTGAGTGGGTGTGTGTCTGCGCATGCGCGGCCGAGGGTCCCACTGTCCGAGGGCTGGGTTTAGCCTGGCCACAAGTCTGAAACAGCGGAGCCGGTCCGGTCCGGCTCCCCGTAGCTTCTCACAGCGGTCATCTGCCCCCGTCTAATATGACAGTGGGTGGGTGTGTGTCTGCGCATGGGTTTAGCCTGGCCACAGTTCTGAAACCGCGGAGCACGGTCCGGTCCGGCTCCCCCTAGCTTCTCACAGCGGTCATCTGCTCACGGCTAATATGAGAGTGGGTGGGTGTGTGTCTGCGCATGCGCGGCCGAGGGACCCCCTGTCCGAGGGCTCGGTTTAGCCTGGCCACAAGTCTGAAACCGCGGAGCACGGTCCGGTCCGGCTCCCCGTAGCTTCTCACAACGGTCAGCTGTCCCAACGGGCCAATATGAGTGAGTGAGTGAGTGGGTGTGTGTCTGCGCATGCGCGGCCGAGGGTCCCACTGTCCGAGGGCTGGGTTTAGCCTGGCCACAAGTCTGAAACAGCGGAGCTCGGTCCGGTCCGGCTCCCCGTAGCTTCTCACAGCGGTCATCTGCCCCGTCCCTGCGCATGGGTTTAGCCTGGCCACAGTTCTGAAACCGCGGAGCACGGTCCGGTCCGGCTCCCCCTAGCTTCTCACAGCGGTCATCTGCTCACGGTATGAGAGTGGGTGGGTGTGTGTCTGCGCATGCGCGGCCGACCCCCTGTCCGAGGGCTCGGTTTAGCCTGGCCACAAGTCTGAAACCGCGGAGCACGGTCCGGTCCGGCTCCCCGTAGCTTCTCACAACGGTCAGCTGTCCCAACGGGCCAATATGAGTGAGTGAGTGAGTGGGTGTGTGTCTGCGCATGCGCGGCCGAGGGTCCCACTGTCCGAGGGCTGGGTTTAGCCTGGCCACAAGTCTGAAACAGCGGAGCCCGGTCCGGTCCGGCTCCCCGTAGCTTCTCACAGCGGTCATCTGCCCCCGTCTAATATGACAGTGGGTGGGTGTGTGTCTGCGCATGGGTTTAGCCTGGCCACAGTTCTGAAACCGCGGAGCACGGTCCGGTCCGGCTCCCCCTAGCTTCTCACAGCGGTCATCTGCTCACGGCTAATATGAGAGTGGGTGGGTGTGTGTCTGCGCATGCGCGGCCGAGGGACCCCCTGTCCGAGGGCTCGGTTTAGCCTGGCCACAAGTCTGAAACCGCGGAGCACGGTCCGGTCCGGCTCCCCGTAGCTTCTCACAACGGTCAGCTGTCCCAACGGGCCAATATGAGTGAGTGAGTGAGTGGGTGTGTGTCTGCGCATGCGCGGCCGAGGGTCCCACTGTCCGAGGGCTGGGTTTAGCCTGGCCACAAGTCTGAAACAGCGGAGCTCGGTCCGGTCCGGCTCCCCGTAGCTTCTCACAGCGGTCATCTGCCCCCGTCTAATATGACAGTGGGTGGGTGTGTGTCTGCGCATGGGTTTAGCCTGGCCACAGTTCTGAAACCGCGGAGCACGGTCCGGTCCGGCTCCCCCTAGCTTCTCACAGCGGTCATCTGCTCACGGCTAATATGAGAGTGGGTGGGTGTGTGTCTGCGCATGCGCGGCCGAGGGTCCCCCTGTCCGAGGGCTCGGTTTAGCCTGGCCACAAGTCTGAAACCGCGGAGCACGGTCCGGTCCGGCTCCCCGTAGCTTCTCACAACGGTCAGCTGTCCCAACGGGCCAATATGAGTGAGTGAGTGAGTGGGTGTGTGTCTGCGCATGCGCGGCCGAGGGTCCCACTGTCCGAGGGCTGGGTTTAGCCTGGCCACAAGTCTGAAACAGCGGAGCTCGGTCCGGTCCGGCTCCCCGTAGCTTCTCACAGCGGTCATCTGCCCCCGTCTAATATGACAGTGGGTGGGTGTGTGTCTGCGCATGGGTTTAGCCTGGCCACAGTTCTGAAACCGCGGAGCACGGTCCGGTCCGGCTCCCCCTAGCTTCTCACAGCGGTCATCTGCTCACGGCTAATATGAGAGTGGGTGGGTGTGTGTCTGCGCATGCGCGGCCGAGGGACCCCCTGTCCGAGGGCTCGGTTTAGCCTGGCCACAAGTCTGAAACCGCGGAGCACGGTCCGGTCCGGCTCCCCGTAGCTTCTCACAACGGTCAGCTGTCCCAACGGGCCAATATGAGTGAGTGAGTGAGTGGGTGTGTGTCTGCGCATGCGCGGCCGAGGGTCCCACTGTCCGAGGGCTGGGTTTAGCCTGGCCACAAGTCTGAAACAGCGGAGCTCGGTCCGGTCCGGCTCCCCGTAGCTTCTCACAGCGGTCATCTGCCCCCGTCTAATATGACAGTGGGTGGGTGTGTGTCTGCGCATGGGTTTAGCCTGGCCACAGTTCTGAAACCGCGGAGCACGGTCCGGTCCGGCTCCCCCTAGCTTCTCACAGCGGTCATCTGCTCACGGCTAATATGAGAGTGGGTGGGTGTGTGTCTGCGCATGCGCGGCCGAGGGACCCCCTGTCCGAGGGCTCGGTTTAGCCTGGCCACAAGTCTGAAACCGCGGAGCACGGTCCGGTCCGGCTCCCCGTAGCTTCTCACAACGGTCAGCTGTCCCAACGGGCCAATATGAGTGAGTGAGTGAGTGGGTGTGTGTCTGCGCATGCGCGGCCGAGGGTCCCACTGTCCGAGGGCTGGGTTTAGCCTGGCCACAAGTCTGAAACAGCGGAGCTCGGTCCGGTCCGGCTCCCCGTAGCTTCTCACAGCGGTCATCTGCCCCCGTCTAATATGACAGTGGGTGGGTGTGTGTCTGCGCATGGGTTTAGCCTGGCCACAGTTCTGAAACCGCGGAGCACGGTCCGGTCCGGCTCCCCCTAGCTTCTCACAGCGGTCATCTGCTCACGGCTAATATGAGAGTGGGTGGGTGTGTGTCTGCGCATGCGCGGCCGAGGGACCCCCTGTCCGAGGGCTCGGTTTAGCCTGGCCACAAGTCTGAAACCGCGGAGCACGGTCCGGTCCGGCTCCCCGTAGCTTCTCACAACGGTCAGCTGTCCCAACGGGCCAATATGAGTGAGTGAGTGAGTGGGTGTGTGTCTGCGCATGCGCGGCCGAGGGTCCCACTGTCCGAGGGCTGGGTTTAGCCTGGCCACAAGTCTGAAACAGCGGAGCCCGGTCCGGTCCGGCTCCCCGTAGCTTCTCACAGCGGTCATCTGCCCCCGTCTAATATGACAGTGGGTGGGTGTGTGTCTGCGCATGGGTTTAGCCTGGCCACAGTTCTGAAACCGCGGAGCACGGTCCGGTCCGGCTCCCCCTAGCTTCTCACAGCGGTCATCTGCTCACGGCTAATATGAGAGTGGGTGGGTGTGTGTCTGCGCATGCGCGGCCGAGGGACCCCCTGTCCGAGGGCTCGGTTTAGCCTGGCCACAAGTCTGAAACCGCGGAGCACGGTCCGGTCCGGCTCCCCGTAGCTTCTCACAACGGTCAGCTGTCCCAACGGGCCAATATGAGTGAGTGAGTGAGTGGGTGTGTGTCTGCGCATGCGCGGCCGAGGGTCCCACTGTCCGAGGGCTGGGTTTAGCCTGGCCACAAGTCTGAAACAGCGGAGCCCGGTCCGGTCCGGCTCCCCGTAGCTTCTCACAGCGGTCATCTGCCCCCGTCTAATATGACAGTGGGTGGGTGTGTGTCTGCGCATGGGTTTAGCCTGGCCACAGTTCTGAAACCGCGGAGCACGGTCCGGTCCGGCTCCCCCTAGCTTCTCACAGCGGTCATCTGCTCACGGCTAATATGAGAGTGGGTGGGTGTGTGTCTGCGCATGCGCGGCCGAGGGACCCCCTGTCCGAGGGCTCGGTTTAGCCTGGCCACAAGTCTGAAACCGCGGAGCACGGTCCGGTCCGGCTCCCCGTAGCTTCTCACAACGGTCAGCTGTCCCAACGGGCCAATATGAGTGAGTGAGTGAGTGGGTGTGTGTCTGCGCATGCGCGGCCGAGGGTCCCACTGTCCGAGGGCTGGGTTTAGCCTGGCCACAAGTCTGAAACAGCGGAGCTCGGTCCGGTCCGGCTCCCCGTAGCTTCTCACAGCGGTCATCTGCCCCCGTCTAATATGACAGTGGGTGGGTGTGTGTCTGCGCATGGGTTTAGCCTGGCCACAGTTCTGAAACCGCGGAGCACGGTCCGGTCCGGCTCCCCCTAGCTTCTCACAGCGGTCATCTGCTCACGGCTAATATGAGAGTGGGTGGGTGTGTGTCTGCGCATGCGCGGCCGAGGGTCCCCCTGTCCGAGGGCTCGGTTTAGCCTGGCCACAAGTCTGAAACCGCGGAGCACGGTCCGGTCCGGCTCCCCGTAGCTTCTCACAACGGTCAGCTGTCCCAACGGGCCAATATGAGTGAGTGAGTGAGTGGGTGTGTGTCTGCGCATGCGCGGCCGAGGGTCCCACTGTCCGAGGGCTGGGTTTAGCCTGGCCACAAGTCTGAAACAGCGGAGCTCGGTCCGGTCCGGCTCCCCGTAGCTTCTCACAGCGGTCATCTGCCCCCGTCTAATATGAGTGGGTGGGTGTGTGTCTGCGCATGGGTTTAGCCTGGCCACAGTTCTGAAACCGCGGAGCACGGTCCGGTCCGGCTCCCCCTAGCTTCTCACAGCGGTCATCTGCTCACGGCTAATATGAGAGTGGGTGGGTGTGTGTCTGCGCATGCGCGGCCGAGGGTCCCCCTGTCCGAGGGCTCGGTTTAGCCTGGCCACAAGTCTGAAACCGCGGAGCACGGTCCGGTCCGGCTCCCCGTAGCTTCTCACAACGGTCAGCTGTCCCAACGGGCCAATATGAGTGAGTGAGTGAGTGGGTGTGTGTCTGCGCATGCGCGGCCGAGGGTCCCACTGTCCGAGGGCTGGGTTTAGCCTGGCCACAAGTCTGAAACAGCGGAGCCCGGTCCGGTCCGGCTCCCCGTAGCTTCTCACAGCGGTCATCTGCCCCCGTCTAATATGACAGTGGGTGGGTGTGTGTCTGCGCATGGGTTTAGCCTGGCCACAGTTCTGAAACCGCGGAGCACGGTCCGGTCCGGCTCCCCCTAGCTTCTCACAGCGGTCATCTGCTCACGGCTAATATGAGAGTGGGTGGGTGTGTGTCTGCGCATGCGCGGCCGAGGGACCCCCTGTCCGAGGGCTCGGTTTAGCCTGGCCACAAGTCTGAAACCGCGGAGCACGGTCCGGTCCGGCTCCCCGTAGCTTCTCACAACGGTCAGCTGTCCCAACGGGCCAATATGAGTGAGTGAGTGAGTGGGTGTGTGTCTGCGCATGCGCGGCCGAGGGTCCCACTGTCCGAGGGCTGGGTTTAGCCTGGCCACAAGTCTGAAACAGCGGAGCTCGGTCCGGTCCGGCTCCCCGTAGCTTCTCACAGCGGTCATCTGCCCCCGTCTAATATGAGAGTGGGGGTGTGTGTCTGCGCATGGGTTTAGCCTGGCCACAGTTCTGAAACCGCGGAGCACGGTCCGGTCCGGCTCCCCCTAGCTTCTCACAGCGGTCATCTGCTCACGGCTAATATAGTGGGTGGGTGTGTGTCTGCGCATGGGTTTAGCCTGGCCACAGTTCTGAAACCGCGGAGCACGGTCCGGTCCGGCTCCCCCTAGCTTCTCACAGCGGTCATCTGCTCACGGCTAATATGAGAGTGGGTGGGTGTGTGTCTGCGCATGCGCGGCCGAGGGTCCCCCTGTCCGAGGGCTCGGTTTAGCCTGGCCACAAGTCTGAAACCGCGGAGCACGGTCCGGTCCGGCTCCCCGTAGCTTCTCACAACGGTCAGCTGTCCCAACGGGCCAATATGAGTGAGTGAGTGAGTGGGTGTGTGTCTGCGCATGCGCGGCCGAGGGTCCCACTGTCCGAGGGCTGGGTTTAGCCTGGCCACAAGTCTGAAACAGCGGAGCCCGGTCCGGTCCGGCTCCCCGTAGCTTCTCACAGCGGTCATCTGCCCCCGTCTAATATGACAGTGGGTGGGTGTGTGTCTGCGCATGGGTTTAGCCTGGCCACAGTTCTGAAACCGCGGAGCACGGTCCGGTCCGGCTCCCCCTAGCTTCTCACAGCGGTCATCTGCTCACGGCTAATATGAGAGTGGGTGGGTGTGTGTCTGCGCATGCGCGGCCGAGGGACCCCCTGTCCGAGGGCTCGGTTTAGCCTGGCCACAAGTCTGAAACCGCGGAGCACGGTCCGGTCCGGCTCCCCGTAGCTTCTCACAACGGTCAGCTGTCCCAACGGGCCAATATGAGTGAGTGAGTGAGTGGGTGTGTGTCTGCGCATGCGCGGCCGAGGGTCCCACTGTCCGAGGGCTGGGTTTAGCCTGGCCACAAGTCTGAAACAGCGGAGCTCGGTCCGGTCCGGCTCCCCGTAGCTTCTCACAGCGGTCATCTGCCCCCGTCTAATATGACAGTGGGTGGGTGTGTGTCTGCGCATGGGTTTAGCCTGGCCACAGTTCTGAAACCGCGGAGCACGGTCCGGTCCGGCTCCCCCTAGCTTCTCACAGCGGTCATCTGCTCACGGCTAATATGAGAGTGGGTGGGTGTGTGTCTGCGCATGCGCGGCCGAGGGACCCCCTGTCCGAGGGCTCGGTTTAGCCTGGCCACAAGTCTGAAACCGCGGAGCACGGTCCGGTCCGGCTCCCCGTAGCTTCTCACAACGGTCAGCTGTCCCAACGGGCCAATATGAGTGAGTGAGTGAGTGGGTGTGTGTCTGCGCATGCGCGGCCGAGGGTCCCACTGTCCGAGGGCTGGGTTTAGCCTGGCCACAAGTCTGAAACAGCGGAGCTCGGTCCGGTCCGGCTCCCCGTAGCTTCTCACAGCGGTCATCTGCCCCCGTCTAATATGACAGTGGGTGGGTGTGTGTCTGCGCATGGGTTTAGCCTGGCCACAGTTCTGAAACCGCGGAGCACGGTCCGGTCCGGCTCCCCCTAGCTTCTCACAGCGGTCATCTGCTCACGGCTAATATGAGAGTGGGTGGGTGTGTGTCTGCGCATGCGCGGCCGAGGGACCCCCTGTCCGAGGGCTCGGTTTAGCCTGGCCACAAGTCTGAAACCGCGGAGCACGGTCCGGTCCGGCTCCCCGTAGCTTCTCACAACGGTCAGCTGTCCCAACGGGCCAATATGAGTGAGTGAGTGAGTGGGTGTGTGTCTGCGCATGCGCGGCCGAGGGTCCCACTGTCCGAGGGCTGGGTTTAGCCTGGCCACAAGTCTGAAACAGCGGAGCCCGGTCCGGTCCGGCTCCCCGTAGCTTCTCACAGCGGTCATCTGCCCCCGTCTAATATGACAGTGGGTGGGTGTGTGTCTGCGCATGGGTTTAGCCTGGCCACAGTTCTGAAACCGCGGAGCACGGTCCGGTCCGGCTCCCCCTAGCTTCTCACAGCGGTCATCTGCTCACGGCTAATATGAGAGTGGGTGGGTGTGTGTCTGCGCATGCGCGGCCGAGGGACCCCCTGTCCGAGGGCTCGGTTTAGCCTGGCCACAAGTCTGAAACCGCGGAGCACGGTCCGGTCCGGCTCCCCGTAGCTTCTCACAACGGTCAGCTGTCCCAACGGGCCAATATGAGTGAGTGAGTGAGTGGGTGTGTGTCTGCGCATGCGCGGCCGAGGGTCCCACTGTCCGAGGGCTGGGTTTAGCCTGGCCACAAGTCTGAAACAGCGGAGCCCGGTCCGGTCCGGCTCCCCGTAGCTTCTCACAGCGGTCATCTGCCCCCGTCTAATATGACAGTGGGTGGGTGTGTGTCTGCGCATGGGTTTAGCCTGGCCACAGTTCTGAAACCGCGGAGCACGGTCCGGTCCGGCTCCCCCTAGCTTCTCACAGCGGTCATCTGCTCACGGCTAATATGAGAGTGGGTGGGTGTGTGTCTGCGCATGCGCGGCCGAGGGTCCCCCTGTCCGAGGGCTCGGTTTAGCCTGGCCACAAGTCTGAAACCGCGGAGCACGGTCCGGTCCGGCTCCCCGTAGCTTCTCACAACGGTCAGCTGTCCCAACGGGCCAATATGAGTGAGTGAGTGAGTGGGTGTGTGTCTGCGCATGCGCGGCCGAGGGTCCCACTGTCCGAGGGCTGGGTTTAGCCTGGCCACAAGTCTGAAACAGCGGAGCCCGGTCCGGTCCGGCTCCCCGTAGCTTCTCACAGCGGTCATCTGCCCCCGTCTAATATGACAGTGGGTGGGTGTGTGTCTGCGCATGGGTTTAGCCTGGCCACAGTTCTGAAACCGCGGAGCACGGTCCGGTCCGGCTCCCCCTAGCTTCTCACAGCGGTCATCTGCTCACGGCTAATATGAGAGTGGGTGGGTGTGTGTCTGCGCATGCGCGGCCGAGGGACCCCCTGTCCGAGGGCTCGGTTTAGCCTGGCCACAAGTCTGAAACCGCGGAGCACGGTCCGGTCCGGCTCCCCGTAGCTTCTCACAACGGTCAGCTGTCCCAACGGGCCAATATGAGTGAGTGAGTGAGTGGGTGTGTGTCTGCGCATGCGCGGCCGAGGGTCCCACTGTCCGAGGGCTGGGTTTAGCCTGGCCACAAGTCTGAAACAGCGGAGCTCGGTCCGGTCCGGCTCCCCGTAGCTTCTCACAGCGGTCATCTGCCCCCGTCTAATATGACAGTGGGTGGGTGTGTGTCTGCGCATGGGTTTAGCCTGGCCACAGTTCTGAAACCGCGGAGCACGGTCCGGTCCGGCTCCCCCTAGCTTCTCACAGCGGTCATCTGCTCACGGCTAATATGAGAGTGGGTGGGTGTGTGTCTGCGCATGCGCGGCCGAGGGACCCCCTGTCCGAGGGCTCGGTTTAGCCTGGCCACAAGTCTGAAACCGCGGAGCACGGTCCGGTCCGGCTCCCCGTAGCTTCTCACAACGGTCAGCTGTCCCAACGGGCCAATATGAGTGAGTGAGTGAGTGGGTGTGTGTCTGCGCATGCGCGGCCGAGGGTCCCACTGTCCGAGGGCTGGGTTTAGCCTGGCCACAAGTCTGAAACAGCGGAGCCCGGTCCGGTCCGGCTCCCCGTAGCTTCTCACAGCGGTCATCTGCCCCCGTCTAATATGACAGTGGGTGGGTGTGTGTCTGCGCATGGGTTTAGCCTGGCCACAGTTCTGAAACCGCGGAGCACGGTCCGGTCCGGCTCCCCCTAGCTTCTCACAGCGGTCATCTGCTCACGGCTAATATGAGAGTGGGTGGGTGTGTGTCTGCGCATGCGCGGCCGAGGGTCCCCCTGTCCGAGGGCTCGGTTTAGCCTGGCCACAAGTCTGAAACCGCGGAGCACGGTCCGGTCCGGCTCCCCGTAGCTTCTCACAACGGTCAGCTGTCCCAACGGGCCAATATGAGTGAGTGAGTGAGTGGGTGTGTGTCTGCGCATGCGCGGCCGAGGGTCCCACTGTCCGAGGGCTGGGTTTAGCCTGGCCACAAGTCTGAAACAGCGGAGCTCGGTCCGGTCCGGCTCCCCGTAGCTTCTCACAGCGGTCATCTGCCCCCGTCTAATATGACAGTGGGTGGGTGTGTGTCTGCGCATGGGTTTAGCCTGGCCACAGTTCTGAAACCGCGGAGCACGGTCCGGTCCGGCTCCCCCTAGCTTCTCACAGCGGTCATCTGCTCACGGCTAATATGAGAGTGGGTGGGTGTGTGTCTGCGCATGCGCGGCCGAGGGACCCCCTGTCCGAGGGCTCGGTTTAGCCTGGCCACAAGTCTGAAACCGCGGAGCACGGTCCGGTCCGGCTCCCCGTAGCTTCTCACAACGGTCAGCTGTCCCAACGGGCCAATATGAGTGAGTGAGTGAGTGGGTGTGTGTCTGCGCATGCGCGGCCGAGGGTCCCACTGTCCGAGGGCTGGGTTTAGCCTGGCCACAAGTCTGAAACAGCGGAGCCCGGTCCGGTCCGGCTCCCCGTAGCTTCTCACAGCGGTCATCTGCCCCCGTCTAATATGACAGTGGGTGGGTGTGTGTCTGCGCATGGGTTTAGCCTGGCCACAGTTCTGAAACCGCGGAGCACGGTCCGGTCCGGCTCCCCCTAGCTTCTCACAGCGGTCATCTGCTCACGGCTAATATGAGAGTGGGTGGGTGTGTGTCTGCGCATGCGCGGCCGAGGGACCCCCTGTCCGAGGGCTCGGTTTAGCCTGGCCACAAGTCTGAAACCGCGGAGCACGGTCCGGTCCGGCTCCCCGTAGCTTCTCACAACGGTCAGCTGTCCCAACGGGCCAATATGAGTGAGTGAGTGAGTGGGTGTGTGTCTGCGCATGCGCGGCCGAGGGTCCCACTGTCCGAGGGCTGGGTTTAGCCTGGCCACAAGTCTGAAACAGCGGAGCTCGGTCCGGTCCGGCTCCCCGTAGCTTCTCACAGCGGTCATCTGCCCCCGTCTAATATGACAGTGGGTGGGTGTGTGTCTGCGCATGGGTTTAGCCTGGCCACAGTTCTGAAACCGCGGAGCACGGTCCGGTCCGGCTCCCCCTAGCTTCTCACAGCGGTCATCTGCTCACGGCTAATATGAGAGTGGGTGGGTGTGTGTCTGCGCATGCGCGGCCGAGGGTCCCCCTGTCCGAGGGCTCGGTTTAGCCTGGCCACAAGTCTGAAACCGCGGAGCACGGTCCGGTCCGGCTCCCCGTAGCTTCTCACAACGGTCAGCTGTCCCAACGGGCCAATATGAGTGAGTGAGTGAGTGGGTGTGTGTCTGCGCATGCGCGGCCGAGGGTCCCACTGTCCGAGGGCTGGGTTTAGCCTGGCCACAAGTCTGAAACAGCGGAGCTCGGTCCGGTCCGGCTCCCCGTAGCTTCTCACAGCGGTCATCTGCCCCCGTCTAATATGACAGTGGGTGGGTGTGTGTCTGCGCATGGGTTTAGCCTGGCCACAGTTCTGAAACCGCGGAGCACGGTCCGGTCCGGCTCCCCCTAGCTTCTCACAGCGGTCATCTGCTCACGGCTAATATGAGAGTGGGTGGGTGTGTGTCTGCGCATGCGCGGCCGAGGGTCCCCCTGTCCGAGGGCTCGGTTTAGCCTGGCCACAAGTCTGAAACCGCGGAGCACGGTCCGGTCCGGCTCCCCGTAGCTTCTCACAACGGTCAGCTGTCCCAACGGGCCAATATGAGTGAGTGAGTGAGTGGGTGTGTGTCTGCGCATGCGCGGCCGAGGGTCCCACTGTCCGAGGGCTGGGTTTAGCCTGGCCACAAGTCTGAAACAGCGGAGCCCGGTCCGGTCCGGCTCCCCGTAGCTTCTCACAGCGGTCATCTGCCCCCGTCTAATATGACAGTGGGTGGGTGTGTGTCTGCGCATGGGTTTAGCCTGGCCACAGTTCTGAAACCGCGGAGCACGGTCCGGTCCGGCTCCCCCTAGCTTCTCACAGCGGTCATCTGCTCACGGCTAATATGAGAGTGGGTGGGTGTGTGTCTGCGCATGCGCGGCCGAGGGACCCCCTGTCCGAGGGCTCGGTTTAGCCTGGCCACAAGTCTGAAACCGCGGAGCACGGTCCGGTCCGGCTCCCCGTAGCTTCTCACAACGGTCAGCTGTCCCAACGGGCCAATATGAGTGAGTGAGTGAGTGGGTGTGTGTCTGCGCATGCGCGGCCGAGGGTCCCACTGTCCGAGGGCTGGGTTTAGCCTGGCCACAAGTCTGAAACAGCGGAGCTCGGTCCGGTCCGGCTCCCCGTAGCTTCTCACAGCGGTCATCTGCCCCCGTCTAATATGAGAGTGGGTGGGTGTGTGTCTGCGCATGGGTTTAGCCTGGCCACAGTTCTGAAACCGCGGAGCACGGTCCGGTCCGGCTCCCCCTAGCTTCTCACAGCGGTCATCTGCTCACGGCTAATATGAGAGTGGGTGGGTGTGTGTCTGCGCATGCGCGGCCGAGGGTCCCCCTGTCCGAGGGCTCGGTTTAGCCTGGCCACAAGTCTGAAACCGCGGAGCACGGTCCGGTCCGGCTCCCCGTAGCTTCTCACAACGGTCAGCTGTCCCAACGGGCCAATATGAGTGAGTGAGTGAGTGGGTGTGTGTCTGCGCATGCGCGGCCGAGGGTCCCACTGTCCGAGGGCTGGGTTTAGCCTGGCCACAAGTCTGAAACAGCGGAGCCCGGTCCGGTCCGGCTCCCCGTAGCTTCTCACAGCGGTCATCTGCCCCCGTCTAATATGACAGTGGGTGGGTGTGTGTCTGCGCATGGGTTTAGCCTGGCCACAGTTCTGAAACCGCGGAGCACGGTCCGGTCCGGCTCCCCCTAGCTTCTCACAGCGGTCATCTGCTCACGGCTAATATGAGAGTGGGTGGGTGTGTGTCTGCGCATGCGCGGCCGAGGGACCCCCTGTCCGAGGGCTCGGTTTAGCCTGGCCACAAGTCTGAAACCGCGGAGCACGGTCCGGTCCGGCTCCCCGTAGCTTCTCACAACGGTCAGCTGTCCCAACGGGCCAATATGAGTGAGTGAGTGAGTGGGTGTGTGTCTGCGCATGCGCGGCCGAGGGTCCCACTGTCCGAGGGCTGGGTTTAGCCTGGCCACAAGTCTGAAACAGCGGAGCTCGGTCCGGTCCGGCTCCCCGTAGCTTCTCACAGCGGTCATCTGCCCCCGTCTAATATGACAGTGGGTGGGTGTGTGTCTGCGCATGGGTTTAGCCTGGCCACAGTTCTGAAACCGCGGAGCACGGTCCGGTCCGGCTCCCCCTAGCTTCTCACAGCGGTCATCTGCTCACGGCTAATATGAGAGTGGGTGGGTGTGTGTCTGCGCATGCGCGGCCGAGGGACCCCCTGTCCGAGGGCTCGGTTTAGCCTGGCCACAAGTCTGAAACCGCGGAGCACGGTCCGGTCCGGCTCCCCGTAGCTTCTCACAACGGTCAGCTGTCCCAACGGGCCAATATGAGTGAGTGAGTGAGTGGGTGTGTGTCTGCGCATGCGCGGCCGAGGGTCCCACTGTCCGAGGGCTGGGTTTAGCCTGGCCACAAGTCTGAAACAGCGGAGCTCGGTCCGGTCCGGCTCCCCGTAGCTTCTCACAGCGGTCATCTGCCCCCGTCTAATATGACAGTGGGTGGGTGTGTGTCTGCGCATGGGTTTAGCCTGGCCACAGTTCTGAAACCGCGGAGCACGGTCCGGTCCGGCTCCCCCTAGCTTCTCACAGCGGTCATCTGCTCACGGCTAATATGAGAGTGGGTGGGTGTGTGTCTGCGCATGCGCGGCCGAGGGACCCCCTGTCCGAGGGCTCGGTTTAGCCTGGCCACAAGTCTGAAACCGCGGAGCACGGTCCGGTCCGGCTCCCCGTAGCTTCTCACAACGGTCAGCTGTCCCAACGGGCCAATATGAGTGAGTGAGTGAGTGGGTGTGTGTCTGCGCATGCGCGGCCGAGGGTCCCACTGTCCGAGGGCTGGGTTTAGCCTGGCCACAAGTCTGAAACAGCGGAGCCCGGTCCGGTCCGGCTCCCCGTAGCTTCTCACAGCGGTCATCTGCCCCCGTCTAATATGACAGTGGGTGGGTGTGTGTCTGCGCATGGGTTTAGCCTGGCCACAGTTCTGAAACCGCGGAGCACGGTCCGGTCCGGCTCCCCCTAGCTTCTCACAGCGGTCATCTGCTCACGGCTAATATGAGAGTGGGTGGGTGTGTGTCTGCGCATGCGCGGCCGAGGGACCCCCTGTCCGAGGGCTCGGTTTAGCCTGGCCACAAGTCTGAAACCGCGGAGCACGGTCCGGTCCGGCTCCCCGTAGCTTCTCACAACGGTCAGCTGTCCCAACGGGCCAATATGAGTGAGTGAGTGAGTGGGTGTGTGTCTGCGCATGCGCGGCCGAGGGTCCCACTGTCCGAGGGCTGGGTTTAGCCTGGCCACAAGTCTGAAACAGCGGAGCCCGGTCCGGTCCGGCTCCCCGTAGCTTCTCACAGCGGTCATCTGCCCCCGTCTAATATGACAGTGGGTGGGTGTGTGTCTGCGCATGGGTTTAGCCTGGCCACAGTTCTGAAACCGCGGAGCACGGTCCGGTCCGGCTCCCCCTAGCTTCTCACAGCGGTCATCTGCTCACGGCTAATATGAGAGTGGGTGGGTGTGTGTCTGCGCATGCGCGGCCGAGGGACCCCCTGTCCGAGGGCTCGGTTTAGCCTGGCCACAAGTCTGAAACCGCGGAGCACGGTCCGGTCCGGCTCCCCGTAGCTTCTCACAACGGTCAGCTGTCCCAACGGGCCAATATGAGTGAGTGAGTGAGTGGGTGTGTGTCTGCGCATGCGCGGCCGAGGGTCCCACTGTCCGAGGGCTGGGTTTAGCCTGGCCACAAGTCTGAAACAGCGGAGCCCGGTCCGGTCCGGCTCCCCGTAGCTTCTCACAGCGGTCATCTGCCCCCGTCTAATATGACAGTGGGTGGGTGTGTGTCTGCGCATGGGTTTAGCCTGGCCACAGTTCTGAAACCGCGGAGCACGGTCCGGTCCGGCTCCCCCTAGCTTCTCACAGCGGTCATCTGCTCACGGCTAATATGAGAGTGGGTGGGTGTGTGTCTGCGCATGCGCGGCCGAGGGACCCCCTGTCCGAGGGCTCGGTTTAGCCTGGCCACAAGTCTGAAACCGCGGAGCACGGTCCGGTCCGGCTCCCCGTAGCTTCTCACAACGGTCAGCTGTCCCAACGGGCCAATATGAGTGAGTGAGTGAGTGGGTGTGTGTCTGCGCATGCGCGGCCGAGGGTCCCACTGTCCGAGGGCTGGGTTTAGCCTGGCCACAAGTCTGAAACAGCGGAGCCCGGTCCGGTCCGGCTCCCCGTAGCTTCTCACAGCGGTCATCTGCCCCCGTCTAATATGACAGTGGGTGGGTGTGTGTCTGCGCATGGGTTTAGCCTGGCCACAGTTCTGAAACCGCGGAGCACGGTCCGGTCCGGCTCCCCCTAGCTTCTCACAGCGGTCATCTGCTCACGGCTAATATGAGAGTGGGTGGGTGTGTGTCTGCGCATGCGCGGCCGAGGGACCCCCTGTCCGAGGGCTCGGTTTAGCCTGGCCACAAGTCTGAAACCGCGGAGCACGGTCCGGTCCGGCTCCCCGTAGCTTCTCACAACGGTCAGCTGTCCCAACGGGCCAATATGAGTGAGTGAGTGAGTGGGTGTGTGTCTGCGCATGCGCGGCCGAGGGTCCCACTGTCCGAGGGCTGGGTTTAGCCTGGCCACAAGTCTGAAACAGCGGAGCCCGGTCCGGTCCGGCTCCCCGTAGCTTCTCACAGCGGTCATCTGCCCCCGTCTAATATGACAGTGGGTGGGTGTGTGTCTGCGCATGGGTTTAGCCTGGCCACAGTTCTGAAACCGCGGAGCACGGTCCGGTCCGGCTCCCCCTAGCTTCTCACAGCGGTCATCTGCTCACGGCTAATATGAGAGTGGGTGGGTGTGTGTCTGCGCATGCGCGGCCGAGGGACCCCCTGTCCGAGGGCTCGGTTTAGCCTGGCCACAAGTCTGAAACCGCGGAGCACGGTCCGGTCCGGCTCCCCGTAGCTTCTCACAACGGTCAGCTGTCCCAACGGGCCAATATGAGTGAGTGAGTGAGTGGGTGTGTGTCTGCGCATGCGCGGCCGAGGGTCCCACTGTCCGAGGGCTGGGTTTAGCCTGGCCACAAGTCTGAAACAGCGGAGCTCGGTCCGGTCCGGCTCCCCGTAGCTTCTCACAGCGGTCATCTGCCCCCGTCTAATATGACAGTGGGTGGGTGTGTGTCTGCGCATGGGTTTAGCCTGGCCACAGTTCTGAAACCGCGGAGCACGGTCCGGTCCGGCTCCCCCTAGCTTCTCACAGCGGTCATCTGCTCACGGCTAATATGAGAGTGGGTGGGTGTGTGTCTGCGCATGCGCGGCCGAGGGTCCCCCTGTCCGAGGGCTCGGTTTAGCCTGGCCACAAGTCTGAAACCGCGGAGCACGGTCCGGTCCGGCTCCCCGTAGCTTCTCACAACGGTCAGCTGTCCCAACGGGCCAATATGAGTGAGTGAGTGAGTGGGTGTGTGTCTGCGCATGCGCGGCCGAGGGTCCCACTGTCCGAGGGCTGGGTTTAGCCTGGCCACAAGTCTGAAACAGCGGAGCCCGGTCCGGTCCGGCTCCCCGTAGCTTCTCACAGCGGTCATCTGCCCCCGTCTAATATGACAGTGGGTGGGTGTGTGTCTGCGCATGGGTTTAGCCTGGCCACAGTTCTGAAACCGCGGAGCACGGTCCGGTCCGGCTCCCCCTAGCTTCTCACAGCGGTCATCTGCTCACGGCTAATATGAGAGTGGGTGGGTGTGTGTCTGCGCATGCGCGGCCGAGGGACCCCCTGTCCGAGGGCTCGGTTTAGCCTGGCCACAAGTCTGAAACCGCGGAGCACGGTCCGGTCCGGCTCCCCGTAGCTTCTCACAACGGTCAGCTGTCCCAACGGGCCAATATGAGTGAGTGAGTGAGTGGGTGTGTGTCTGCGCATGCGCGGCCGAGGGTCCCACTGTCCGAGGGCTGGGTTTAGCCTGGCCACAAGTCTGAAACAGCGGAGCCCGGTCCGGTCCGGCTCCCCGTAGCTTCTCACAGCGGTCATCTGCCCCCGTCTAATATGACAGTGGGTGGGTGTGTGTCTGCGCATGGGTTTAGCCTGGCCACAGTTCTGAAACCGCGGAGCACGGTCCGGTCCGGCTCCCCCTAGCTTCTCACAGCGGTCATCTGCTCACGGCTAATATGAGAGTGGGTGGGTGTGTGTCTGCGCATGCGCGGCCGAGGGACCCCCTGTCCGAGGGCTCGGTTTAGCCTGGCCACAAGTCTGAAACCGCGGAGCACGGTCCGGTCCGGCTCCCCGTAGCTTCTCACAACGGTCAGCTGTCCCAACGGGCCAATATGAGTGAGTGAGTGAGTGGGTGTGTGTCTGCGCATGCGCGGCCGAGGGTCCCACTGTCCGAGGGCTGGGTTTAGCCTGGCCACAAGTCTGAAACAGCGGAGCTCGGTCCGGTCCGGCTCCCCGTAGCTTCTCACAGCGGTCATCTGCCCCCGTCTAATATGACAGTGGGTGGGTGTGTGTCTGCGCATGGGTTTAGCCTGGCCACAGTTCTGAAACCGCGGAGCACGGTCCGGTCCGGCTCCCCCTAGCTTCTCACAGCGGTCATCTGCTCACGGCTAATATGAGAGTGGGTGGGTGTGTGTCTGCGCATGCGCGGCCGAGGGACCCCCTGTCCGAGGGCTCGGTTTAGCCTGGCCACAAGTCTGAAACCGCGGAGCACGGTCCGGTCCGGCTCCCCGTAGCTTCTCACAACGGTCAGCTGTCCCAACGGGCCAATATGAGTGAGTGAGTGAGTGGGTGTGTGTCTGCGCATGCGCGGCCGAGGGTCCCACTGTCCGAGGGCTGGGTTTAGCCTGGCCACAAGTCTGAAACAGCGGAGCCGGTCCGGTCCGGCTCCCCGTAGCTTCTCACAGCGGTCATCTGCCCCCGTCTAATATGACAGTGGGTGGGTGTGTGTCTGCGCATGGGTTTAGCCTGGCCACAGTTCTGAAACCGCGGAGCACGGTCCGGTCCGGCTCCCCCTAGCTTCTCACAGCGGTCATCTGCTCACGGCTAATATGAGAGTGGGTGGGTGTGTGTCTGCGCATGCGCGGCCGAGGGACCCCCTGTCCGAGGGCTCGGTTTAGCCTGGCCACAAGTCTGAAACCGCGGAGCACGGTCCGGTCCGGCTCCCCGTAGCTTCTCACAACGGTCAGCTGTCCCAACGGGCCAATATGAGTGAGTGAGTGAGTGGGTGTGTGTCTGCGCATGCGCGGCCGAGGGTCCCACTGTCCGAGGGCTGGGTTTAGCCTGGCCACAAGTCTGAAACAGCGGAGCTCGGTCCGGTCCGGCTCCCCGTAGCTTCTCACAGCGGTCATCTGCCCCCGTCTAATATGACAGTGGGTGGGTGTGTGTCTGCGCATGGGTTTAGCCTGGCCACAGTTCTGAAACCGCGGAGCACGGTCCGGTCCGGCTCCCCCTAGCTTCTCACAGCGGTCATCTGCTCACGGCTAATATGAGAGTGGGTGGGTGTGTGTCTGCGCATGCGCGGCCGAGGGTCCCCCTGTCCGAGGGCTCGGTTTAGCCTGGCCACAAGTCTGAAACCGCGGAGCACGGTCCGGTCCGGCTCCCCGTAGCTTCTCACAACGGTCAGCTGTCCCAACGGGCCAATATGAGTGAGTGAGTGAGTGGGTGTGTGTCTGCGCATGCGCGGCCGAGGGTCCCACTGTCCGAGGGCTGGGTTTAGCCTGGCCACAAGTCTGAAACAGCGGAGCCCGGTCCGGTCCGGCTCCCCGTAGCTTCTCACAGCGGTCATCTGCCCCCGTCTAATATGACAGTGGGTGGGTGTGTGTCTGCGCATGGGTTTAGCCTGGCCACAGTTCTGAAACCGCGGAGCACGGTCCGGTCCGGCTCCCCCTAGCTTCTCACAGCGGTCATCTGCTCACGGCTAATATGAGAGTGGGTGGGTGTGTGTCTGCGCATGCGCGGCCGAGGGACCCCCTGTCCGAGGGCTCGGTTTAGCCTGGCCACAAGTCTGAAACCGCGGAGCACGGTCCGGTCCGGCTCCCCGTAGCTTCTCACAACGGTCAGCTGTCCCAACGGGCCAATATGAGTGAGTGAGTGAGTGGGTGTGTGTCTGCGCATGCGCGGCCGAGGGTCCCACTGTCCGAGGGCTGGGTTTAGCCTGGCCACAAGTCTGAAACAGCGGAGCTCGGTCCGGTCCGGCTCCCCGTAGCTTCTCACAGCGGTCATCTGCCCCCGTCTAATATGACAGTGGGTGGGTGTGTGTCTGCGCATGGGTTTAGCCTGGCCACAGTTCTGAAACCGCGGAGCACGGTCCGGTCCGGCTCCCCCTAGCTTCTCACAGCGGTCATCTGCTCACGGCTAATATGAGAGTGGGTGGGTGTGTGTCTGCGCATGCGCGGCCGAGGGTCCCCCTGTCCGAGGGCTCGGTTTAGCCTGGCCACAAGTCTGAAACCGCGGAGCACGGTCCGGTCCGGCTCCCCGTAGCTTCTCACAACGGTCAGCTGTCCCAACGGGCCAATATGAGTGAGTGAGTGAGTGGGTGTGTGTCTGCGCATGCGCGGCCGAGGGTCCCACTGTCCGAGGGCTGGGTTTAGCCTGGCCACAAGTCTGAAACAGCGGAGCCCGGTCCGGTCCGGCTCCCCGTAGCTTCTCACAGCGGTCATCTGCCCCCGTCTAATATGACAGTGGGTGGGTGTGTGTCTGCGCATGGGTTTAGCCTGGCCACAGTTCTGAAACCGCGGAGCACGGTCCGGTCCGGCTCCCCCTAGCTTCTCACAGCGGTCATCTGCTCACGGCTAATATGAGAGTGGGTGGGTGTGTGTCTGCGCATGCGCGGCCGAGGGACCCCCTGTCCGAGGGCTCGGTTTAGCCTGGCCACAAGTCTGAAACCGCGGAGCACGGTCCGGTCCGGCTCCCCGTAGCTTCTCACAACGGTCAGCTGTCCCAACGGGCCAATATGAGTGAGTGAGTGAGTGGGTGTGTGTCTGCGCATGCGCGGCCGAGGGTCCCACTGTCCGAGGGCTGGGTTTAGCCTGGCCACAAGTCTGAAACAGCGGAGCTCGGTCCGGTCCGGCTCCCCGTAGCTTCTCACAGCGGTCATCTGCCCCCGTCTAATATGACAGTGGGTGGGTGTGTGTCTGCGCATGGGTTTAGCCTGGCCACAGTTCTGAAACCGCGGAGCACGGTCCGGTCCGGCTCCCCCTAGCTTCTCACAGCGGTCATCTGCTCACGGCTAATATGAGAGTGGGTGGGTGTGTGTCTGCGCATGCGCGGCCGAGGGTCCCCCTGTCCGAGGGCTCGGTTTAGCCTGGCCACAAGTCTGAAACCGCGGAGCACGGTCCGGTCCGGCTCCCCGTAGCTTCTCACAACGGTCAGCTGTCCCAACGGGCCAATATGAGTGAGTGAGTGAGTGGGTGTGTGTCTGCGCATGCGCGGCCGAGGGTCCCACTGTCCGAGGGCTGGGTTTAGCCTGGCCACAAGTCTGAAACAGCGGAGCCCGGTCCGGTCCGGCTCCCCGTAGCTTCTCACAGCGGTCATCTGCCCCCGTCTAATATGACAGTGGGTGGGTGTGTGTCTGCGCATGGGTTTAGCCTGGCCACAGTTCTGAAACCGCGGAGCACGGTCCGGTCCGGCTCCCCCTAGCTTCTCACAGCGGTCATCTGCTCACGGCTAATATGAGAGTGGGTGGGTGTGTGTCTGCGCATGCGCGGCCGAGGGACCCCCTGTCCGAGGGCTCGGTTTAGCCTGGCCACAAGTCTGAAACCGCGGAGCACGGTCCGGTCCGGCTCCCCGTAGCTTCTCACAACGGTCAGCTGTCCCAACGGGCCAATATGAGTGAGTGAGTGAGTGGGTGTGTGTCTGCGCATGCGCGGCCGAGGGTCCCACTGTCCGAGGGCTGGGTTTAGCCTGGCCACAAGTCTGAAACAGCGGAGCTCGGTCCGGTCCGGCTCCCCGTAGCTTCTCACAGCGGTCATCTGCCCCCGTCTAATATGACAGTGGGTGGGTGTGTGTCTGCGCATGGGTTTAGCCTGGCCACAGTTCTGAAACCGCGGAGCACGGTCCGGTCCGGCTCCCCCTAGCTTCTCACAGCGGTCATCTGCTCACGGCTAATATGAGAGTGGGTGGGTGTGTGTCTGCGCATGCGCGGCCGAGGGACCCCCTGTCCGAGGGCTCGGTTTAGCCTGGCCACAAGTCTGAAACCGCGGAGCACGGTCCGGTCCGGCTCCCCGTAGCTTCTCACAACGGTCAGCTGTCCCAACGGGCCAATATGAGTGAGTGAGTGAGTGGGTGTGTGTCTGCGCATGCGCGGCCGAGGGTCCCACTGTCCGAGGGCTGGGTTTAGCCTGGCCACAAGTCTGAAACAGCGGAGCCCGGTCCGGTCCGGCTCCCCGTAGCTTCTCACAGCGGTCATCTGCCCCCGTCTAATATGACAGTGGGTGGGTGTGTGTCTGCGCATGGGTTTAGCCTGGCCACAGTTCTGAAACCGCGGAGCACGGTCCGGTCCGGCTCCCCCTAGCTTCTCACAGCGGTCATCTGCTCACGGCTAATATGAGAGTGGGTGGGTGTGTGTCTGCGCATGCGCGGCCGAGGGTCCCCCTGTCCGAGGGCTCGGTTTAGCCTGGCCACAAGTCTGAAACCGCGGAGCACGGTCCGGTCCGGCTCCCCGTAGCTTCTCACAACGGTCAGCTGTCCCAACGGGCCAATATGAGTGAGTGAGTGAGTGGGTGTGTGTCTGCGCATGCGCGGCCGAGGGTCCCACTGTCCGAGGGCTGGGTTTAGCCTGGCCACAAGTCTGAAACAGCGGAGCCCGGTCCGGTCCGGCTCCCCGTAGCTTCTCACAGCGGTCATCTGCCCCCGTCTAATATGACAGTGGGTGGGTGTGTGTCTGCGCATGGGTTTAGCCTGGCCACAGTTCTGAAACCGCGGAGCACGGTCCGGTCCGGCTCCCCCTAGCTTCTCACAGCGGTCATCTGCTCACGGCTAATATGAGAGTGGGTGGGTGTGTGTCTGCGCATGCGCGGCCGAGGGACCCCCTGTCCGAGGGCTCGGTTTAGCCTGGCCACAAGTCTGAAACCGCGGAGCACGGTCCGGTCCGGCTCCCCGTAGCTTCTCACAACGGTCAGCTGTCCCAACGGGCCAATATGAGTGAGTGAGTGAGTGGGTGTGTGTCTGCGCATGCGCGGCCGAGGGTCCCACTGTCCGAGGGCTGGGTTTAGCCTGGCCACAAGTCTGAAACAGCGGAGCTCGGTCCGGTCCGGCTCCCCGTAGCTTCTCACAGCGGTCATCTGCCCCCGTCTAATATGACAGTGGGTGGGTGTGTGTCTGCGCATGGGTTTAGCCTGGCCACAGTTCTGAAACCGCGGAGCACGGTCCGGTCCGGCTCCCCCTAGCTTCTCACAGCGGTCATCTGCTCACGGCTAATATGAGAGTGGGTGGGTGTGTGTCTGCGCATGCGCGGCCGAGGGTCCCCCTGTCCGAGGGCTCGGTTTAGCCTGGCCACAAGTCTGAAACCGCGGAGCACGGTCCGGTCCGGCTCCCCGTAGCTTCTCACAACGGTCAGCTGTCCCAACGGGCCAATATGAGTGAGTGAGTGAGTGGGTGTGTGTCTGCGCATGCGCGGCCGAGGGTCCCACTGTCCGAGGGCTGGGTTTAGCCTGGCCACAAGTCTGAAACAGCGGAGCCCGGTCCGGTCCGGCTCCCCGTAGCTTCTCACAGCGGTCATCTGCCCCCGTCTAATATGACAGTGGGTGGGTGTGTGTCTGCGCATGGGTTTAGCCTGGCCACAGTTCTGAAACCGCGGAGCACGGTCCGGTCCGGCTCCCCCTAGCTTCTCACAGCGGTCATCTGCTCACGGCTAATATGAGAGTGGGTGGGTGTGTGTCTGCGCATGCGCGGCCGAGGGACCCCCTGTCCGAGGGCTCGGTTTAGCCTGGCCACAAGTCTGAAACCGCGGAGCACGGTCCGGTCCGGCTCCCCGTAGCTTCTCACAACGGTCAGCTGTCCCAACGGGCCAATATGAGTGAGTGAGTGAGTGGGTGTGTGTCTGCGCATGCGCGGCCGAGGGTCCCACTGTCCGAGGGCTGGGTTTAGCCTGGCCACAAGTCTGAAACAGCGGAGCCCGGTCCGGTCCGGCTCCCCGTAGCTTCTCACAGCGGTCATCTGCCCCCGTCTAATATGACAGTGGGTGGGTGTGTGTCTGCGCATGGGTTTAGCCTGGCCACAGTTCTGAAACCGCGGAGCACGGTCCGGTCCGGCTCCCCCTAGCTTCTCACAGCGGTCATCTGCTCACGGCTAATATGAGAGTGGGTGGGTGTGTGTCTGCGCATGCGCGGCCGAGGGACCCCCTGTCCGAGGGCTCGGTTTAGCCTGGCCACAAGTCTGAAACCGCGGAGCACGGTCCGGTCCGGCTCCCCGTAGCTTCTCACAACGGTCAGCTGTCCCAACGGGCCAATATGAGTGAGTGAGTGAGTGGGTGTGTGTCTGCGCATGCGCGGCCGAGGGTCCCACTGTCCGAGGGCTGGGTTTAGCCTGGCCACAAGTCTGAAACAGCGGAGCCCGGTCCGGTCCGGCTCCCCGTAGCTTCTCACAGCGGTCATCTGCCCCCGTCTAATATGACAGTGGGTGGGTGTGTGTCTGCGCATGGGTTTAGCCTGGCCACAGTTCTGAAACCGCGGAGCACGGTCCGGTCCGGCTCCCCCTAGCTTCTCACAGCGGTCATCTGCTCACGGCTAATATGAGAGTGGGTGGGTGTGTGTCTGCGCATGCGCGGCCGAGGGACCCCCTGTCCGAGGGCTCGGTTTAGCCTGGCCACAAGTCTGAAACCGCGGAGCACGGTCCGGTCCGGCTCCCCGTAGCTTCTCACAACGGTCAGCTGTCCCAACGGGCCAATATGAGTGAGTGAGTGAGTGGGTGTGTGTCTGCGCATGCGCGGCCGAGGGTCCCACTGTCCGAGGGCTGGGTTTAGCCTGGCCACAAGTCTGAAACAGCGGAGCTCGGTCCGGTCCGGCTCCCCGTAGCTTCTCACAGCGGTCATCTGCCCCCGTCTAATATGACAGTGGGTGGGTGTGTGTCTGCGCATGGGTTTAGCCTGGCCACAGTTCTGAAACCGCGGAGCACGGTCCGGTCCGGCTCCCCCTAGCTTCTCACAGCGGTCATCTGCTCACGGCTAATATGAGAGTGGGTGGGTGTGTGTCTGCGCATGCGCGGCCGAGGGACCCCCTGTCCGAGGGCTCGGTTTAGCCTGGCCACAAGTCTGAAACCGCGGAGCACGGTCCGGTCCGGCTCCCCGTAGCTTCTCACAACGGTCAGCTGTCCCAACGGGCCAATATGAGTGAGTGAGTGAGTGGGTGTGTGTCTGCGCATGCGCGGCCGAGGGTCCCACTGTCCGAGGGCTGGGTTTAGCCTGGCCACAAGTCTGAAACAGCGGAGCCCGGTCCGGTCCGGCTCCCCGTAGCTTCTCACAGCGGTCATCTGCCCCCGTCTAATATGACAGTGGGTGGGTGTGTGTCTGCGCATGGGTTTAGCCTGGCCACAGTTCTGAAACCGCGGAGCACGGTCCGGTCCGGCTCCCCCTAGCTTCTCACAGCGGTCATCTGCTCACGGCTAATATGAGAGTGGGTGGGTGTGTGTCTGCGCATGCGCGGCCGAGGGACCCCCTGTCCGAGGGCTCGGTTTAGCCTGGCCACAAGTCTGAAACCGCGGAGCACGGTCCGGTCCGGCTCCCCGTAGCTTCTCACAACGGTCAGCTGTCCCAACGGGCCAATATGAGTGAGTGAGTGAGTGGGTGTGTGTCTGCGCATGCGCGGCCGAGGGTCCCACTGTCCGAGGGCTGGGTTTAGCCTGGCCACAAGTCTGAAACAGCGGAGCCGGTCCGGTCCGGCTCCCCGTAGCTTCTCACAGCGGTCATCTGCCCCCGTCTAATATGACAGTGGGTGGGTGTGTGTCTGCGCATGGGTTTAGCCTGGCCACAGTTCTGAAACCGCGGAGCACGGTCCGGTCCGGCTCCCCCTAGCTTCTCACAGCGGTCATCTGCTCACGGCTAATATGAGAGTGGGTGGGTGTGTGTCTGCGCATGCGCGGCCGAGGGTCCCCCTGTCCGAGGGCTCGGTTTAGCCTGGCCACAAGTCTGAAACCGCGGAGCACGGTCCGGTCCGGCTCCCCGTAGCTTCTCACAACGGTCAGCTGTCCCAACGGGCCAATATGAGTGAGTGAGTGAGTGGGTGTGTGTCTGCGCATGCGCGGCCGAGGGTCCCACTGTCCGAGGGCTGGGTTTAGCCTGGCCACAAGTCTGAAACAGCGGAGCCCGGTCCGGTCCGGCTCCCCGTAGCTTCTCACAGCGGTCATCTGCCCCCGTCTAATATGACAGTGGGTGGGTGTGTGTCTGCGCATGGGTTTAGCCTGGCCACAGTTCTGAAACCGCGGAGCACGGTCCGGTCCGGCTCCCCCTAGCTTCTCACAGCGGTCATCTGCTCACGGCTAATATGAGAGTGGGTGGGTGTGTGTCTGCGCATGCGCGGCCGAGGGACCCCCTGTCCGAGGGCTCGGTTTAGCCTGGCCACAAGTCTGAAACCGCGGAGCACGGTCCGGTCCGGCTCCCCGTAGCTTCTCACAACGGTCAGCTGTCCCAACGGGCCAATATGAGTGAGTGAGTGAGTGGGTGTGTGTCTGCGCATGCGCGGCCGAGGGTCCCACTGTCCGAGGGCTGGGTTTAGCCTGGCCACAAGTCTGAAACAGCGGAGCCCGGTCCGGTCCGGCTCCCCGTAGCTTCTCACAGCGGTCATCTGCCCCCGTCTAATATGACAGTGGGTGGGTGTGTGTCTGCGCATGGGTTTAGCCTGGCCACAGTTCTGAAACCGCGGAGCACGGTCCGGTCCGGCTCCCCCTAGCTTCTCACAGCGGTCATCTGCTCACGGCTAATATGAGAGTGGGTGGGTGTGTGTCTGCGCATGCGCGGCCGAGGGACCCCCTGTCCGAGGGCTCGGTTTAGCCTGGCCACAAGTCTGAAACCGCGGAGCACGGTCCGGTCCGGCTCCCCGTAGCTTCTCACAACGGTCAGCTGTCCCAACGGGCCAATATGAGTGAGTGAGTGAGTGGGTGTGTGTCTGCGCATGCGCGGCCGAGGGTCCCACTGTCCGAGGGCTGGGTTTAGCCTGGCCACAAGTCTGAAACAGCGGAGCTCGGTCCGGTCCGGCTCCCCGTAGCTTCTCACAGCGGTCATCTGCCCCCGTCTAATATGACAGTGGGTGGGTGTGTGTCTGCGCATGGGTTTAGCCTGGCCACAGTTCTGAAACCGCGGAGCACGGTCCGGTCCGGCTCCCCCTAGCTTCTCACAGCGGTCATCTGCTCACGGCTAATATGAGAGTGGGTGGGTGTGTGTCTGCGCATGCGCGGCCGAGGGACCCCCTGTCCGAGGGCTCGGTTTAGCCTGGCCACAAGTCTGAAACCGCGGAGCACGGTCCGGTCCGGCTCCCCGTAGCTTCTCACAACGGTCAGCTGTCCCAACGGGCCAATATGAGTGAGTGAGTGAGTGGGTGTGTGTCTGCGCATGCGCGGCCGAGGGTCCCACTGTCCGAGGGCTGGGTTTAGCCTGGCCACAAGTCTGAAACAGCGGAGCTCGGTCCGGTCCGGCTCCCCGTAGCTTCTCACAGCGGTCATCTGCCCCCGTCTAATATGACAGTGGGTGGGTGTGTGTCTGCGCATGGGTTTAGCCTGGCCACAGTTCTGAAACCGCGGAGCACGGTCCGGTCCGGCTCCCCCTAGCTTCTCACAGCGGTCATCTGCTCACGGCTAATATGAGAGTGGGTGGGTGTGTGTCTGCGCATGCGCGGCCGAGGGACCCCCTGTCCGAGGGCTCGGTTTAGCCTGGCCACAAGTCTGAAACCGCGGAGCACGGTCCGGTCCGGCTCCCCGTAGCTTCTCACAACGGTCAGCTGTCCCAACGGGCCAATATGAGTGAGTGAGTGAGTGGGTGTGTGTCTGCGCATGCGCGGCCGAGGGTCCCACTGTCCGAGGGCTGGGTTTAGCCTGGCCACAAGTCTGAAACAGCGGAGCTCGGTCCGGTCCGGCTCCCCGTAGCTTCTCACAGCGGTCATCTGCCCCCGTCTAATATGACAGTGGGTGGGTGTGTGTCTGCGCATGGGTTTAGCCTGGCCACAGTTCTGAAACCGCGGAGCACGGTCCGGTCCGGCTCCCCCTAGCTTCTCACAGCGGTCATCTGCTCACGGCTAATATGAGAGTGGGTGGGTGTGTGTCTGCGCATGCGCGGCCGAGGGACCCCCTGTCCGAGGGCTCGGTTTAGCCTGGCCACAAGTCTGAAACCGCGGAGCACGGTCCGGTCCGGCTCCCCGTAGCTTCTCACAACGGTCAGCTGTCCCAACGGGCCAATATGAGTGAGTGAGTGAGTGGGTGTGTGTCTGCGCATGCGCGGCCGAGGGTCCCACTGTCCGAGGGCTGGGTTTAGCCTGGCCACAAGTCTGAAACAGCGGAGCCCGGTCCGGTCCGGCTCCCCGTAGCTTCTCACAGCGGTCATCTGCCCCCGTCTAATATGACAGTGGGTGGGTGTGTGTCTGCGCATGGGTTTAGCCTGGCCACAGTTCTGAAACCGCGGAGCACGGTCCGGTCCGGCTCCCCCTAGCTTCTCACAGCGGTCATCTGCTCACGGCTAATATGAGAGTGGGTGGGTGTGTGTCTGCGCATGCGCGGCCGAGGGACCCCCTGTCCGAGGGCTCGGTTTAGCCTGGCCACAAGTCTGAAACCGCGGAGCACGGTCCGGTCCGGCTCCCCGTAGCTTCTCACAACGGTCAGCTGTCCCAACGGGCCAATATGAGTGAGTGAGTGAGTGGGTGTGTGTCTGCGCATGCGCGGCCGAGGGTCCCACTGTCCGAGGGCTGGGTTTAGCCTGGCCACAAGTCTGAAACAGCGGAGCTCGGTCCGGTCCGGCTCCCCGTAGCTTCTCACAGCGGTCATCTGCCCCCGTCTAATATGACAGTGGGTGGGTGTGTGTCTGCGCATGGGTTTAGCCTGGCCACAGTTCTGAAACCGCGGAGCACGGTCCGGTCCGGCTCCCCCTAGCTTCTCACAGCGGTCATCTGCTCACGGCTAATATGAGAGTGGGTGGGTGTGTGTCTGCGCATGCGCGGCCGAGGGACCCCCTGTCCGAGGGCTCGGTTTAGCCTGGCCACAAGTCTGAAACCGCGGAGCACGGTCCGGTCCGGCTCCCCGTAGCTTCTCACAACGGTCAGCTGTCCCAACGGGCCAATATGAGTGAGTGAGTGAGTGGGTGTGTGTCTGCGCATGCGCGGCCGAGGGTCCCACTGTCCGAGGGCTGGGTTTAGCCTGGCCACAAGTCTGAAACAGCGGAGCTCGGTCCGGTCCGGCTCCCCGTAGCTTCTCACAGCGGTCATCTGCCCCCGTCTAATATGACAGTGGGTGGGTGTGTGTCTGCGCATGGGTTTAGCCTGGCCACAGTTCTGAAACCGCGGAGCACGGTCCGGTCCGGCTCCCCCTAGCTTCTCACAGCGGTCATCTGCTCACGGCTAATATGAGAGTGGGTGGGTGTGTGTCTGCGCATGCGCGGCCGAGGGTCCCCCTGTCCGAGGGCTCGGTTTAGCCTGGCCACAAGTCTGAAACCGCGGAGCACGGTCCGGTCCGGCTCCCCGTAGCTTCTCACAACGGTCAGCTGTCCCAACGGGCCAATATGAGTGAGTGAGTGAGTGGGTGTGTGTCTGCGCATGCGCGGCCGAGGGTCCCACTGTCCGAGGGCTGGGTTTAGCCTGGCCACAAGTCTGAAACAGCGGAGCTCGGTCCGGTCCGGCTCCCCGTAGCTTCTCACAGCGGTCATCTGCCCCCGTCTAATATGACAGTGGGTGGGTGTGTGTCTGCGCATGGGTTTAGCCTGGCCACAGTTCTGAAACCGCGGAGCACGGTCCGGTCCGGCTCCCCCTAGCTTCTCACAGCGGTCATCTGCTCACGGCTAATATGAGAGTGGGTGGGTGTGTGTCTGCGCATGCGCGGCCGAGGGTCCCCCTGTCCGAGGGCTCGGTTTAGCCTGGCCACAAGTCTGAAACCGCGGAGCACGGTCCGGTCCGGCTCCCCGTAGCTTCTCACAACGGTCAGCTGTCCCAACGGGCCAATATGAGTGAGTGAGTGAGTGGGTGTGTGTCTGCGCATGCGCGGCCGAGGGTCCCACTGTCCGAGGGCTGGGTTTAGCCTGGCCACAAGTCTGAAACAGCGGAGCCGGTCCGGTCCGGCTCCCCGTAGCTTCTCACAGCGGTCATCTGCCCCCGTCTAATATGACAGTGGGTGGGTGTGTGTCTGCGCATGGGTTTAGCCTGGCCACAGTTCTGAAACCGCGGAGCACGGTCCGGTCCGGCTCCCCCTAGCTTCTCACAGCGGTCATCTGCTCACGGCTAATATGAGAGTGGGTGGGTGTGTGTCTGCGCATGCGCGGCCGAGGGACCCCCTGTCCGAGGGCTCGGTTTAGCCTGGCCACAAGTCTGAAACCGCGGAGCACGGTCCGGTCCGGCTCCCCGTAGCTTCTCACAACGGTCAGCTGTCCCAACGGGCCAATATGAGTGAGTGAGTGAGTGGGTGTGTGTCTGCGCATGCGCGGCCGAGGGTCCCACTGTCCGAGGGCTGGGTTTAGCCTGGCCACAAGTCTGAAACAGCGGAGCTCGGTCCGGTCCGGCTCCCCGTAGCTTCTCACAGCGGTCATCTGCCCCCGTCTAATATGACAGTGGGTGGGTGTGTGTCTGCGCATGGGTTTAGCCTGGCCACAGTTCTGAAACCGCGGAGCACGGTCCGGTCCGGCTCCCCCTAGCTTCTCACAGCGGTCATCTGCTCACGGCTAATATGAGAGTGGGTGGGTGTGTGTCTGCGCATGCGCGGCCGAGGGACCCCCTGTCCGAGGGCTCGGTTTAGCCTGGCCACAAGTCTGAAACCGCGGAGCACGGTCCGGTCCGGCTCCCCGTAGCTTCTCACAACGGTCAGCTGTCCCAACGGGCCAATATGAGTGAGTGAGTGAGTGGGTGTGTGTCTGCGCATGCGCGGCCGAGGGTCCCACTGTCCGAGGGCTGGGTTTAGCCTGGCCACAAGTCTGAAACAGCGGAGCCCGGTCCGGTCCGGCTCCCCGTAGCTTCTCACAGCGGTCATCTGCCCCCGTCTAATATGACAGTGGGTGGGTGTGTGTCTGCGCATGGGTTTAGCCTGGCCACAGTTCTGAAACCGCGGAGCACGGTCCGGTCCGGCTCCCCCTAGCTTCTCACAGCGGTCATCTGCTCACGGCTAATATGAGAGTGGGTGGGTGTGTGTCTGCGCATGCGCGGCCGAGGGACCCCCTGTCCGAGGGCTCGGTTTAGCCTGGCCACAAGTCTGAAACCGCGGAGCACGGTCCGGTCCGGCTCCCCGTAGCTTCTCACAACGGTCAGCTGTCCCAACGGGCCAATATGAGTGAGTGAGTGAGTGGGTGTGTGTCTGCGCATGCGCGGCCGAGGGTCCCACTGTCCGAGGGCTGGGTTTAGCCTGGCCACAAGTCTGAAACAGCGGAGCTCGGTCCGGTCCGGCTCCCCGTAGCTTCTCACAGCGGTCATCTGCCCCCGTCTAATATGACAGTGGGTGGGTGTGTGTCTGCGCATGGGTTTAGCCTGGCCACAGTTCTGAAACCGCGGAGCACGGTCCGGTCCGGCTCCCCCTAGCTTCTCACAGCGGTCATCTGCTCACGGCTAATATGAGAGTGGGTGGGTGTGTGTCTGCGCATGCGCGGCCGAGGGTCCCCCTGTCCGAGGGCTCGGTTTAGCCTGGCCACAAGTCTGAAACCGCGGAGCACGGTCCGGTCCGGCTCCCCGTAGCTTCTCACAACGGTCAGCTGTCCCAACGGGCCAATATGAGTGAGTGAGTGAGTGGGTGTGTGTCTGCGCATGCGCGGCCGAGGGTCCCACTGTCCGAGGGCTGGGTTTAGCCTGGCCACAAGTCTGAAACAGCGGAGCTCGGTCCGGTCCGGCTCCCCGTAGCTTCTCACAGCGGTCATCTGCCCCCGTCTAATATGACAGTGGGTGGGTGTGTGTCTGCGCATGGGTTTAGCCTGGCCACAGTTCTGAAACCGCGGAGCACGGTCCGGTCCGGCTCCCCCTAGCTTCTCACAGCGGTCATCTGCTCACGGCTAATATGAGAGTGGGTGGGTGTGTGTCTGCGCATGCGCGGCCGAGGGTCCCCCTGTCCGAGGGCTCGGTTTAGCCTGGCCACAAGTCTGAAACCGCGGAGCACGGTCCGGTCCGGCTCCCCGTAGCTTCTCACAACGGTCAGCTGTCCCAACGGGCCAATATGAGTGAGTGAGTGAGTGGGTGTGTGTCTGCGCATGCGCGGCCGAGGGTCCCACTGTCCGAGGGCTGGGTTTAGCCTGGCCACAAGTCTGAAACAGCGGAGCCCGGTCCGGTCCGGCTCCCCGTAGCTTCTCACAGCGGTCATCTGCCCCCGTCTAATATGAGAGTGGGTGGGTGTGTGTCTGCGCATGGGTTTAGCCTGGCCACAGTTCTGAAACCGCGGAGCACGGTCCGGTCCGGCTCCCCCTAGCTTCTCACAGCGGTCATCTGCTCACGGCTAATATGAGAGTGGGTGGGTGTGTGTCTGCGCATGCGCGGCCGAGGGACCCCCTGTCCGAGGGCTCGGTTTAGCCTGGCCACAAGTCTGAAACCGCGGAGCACGGTCCGGTCCGGCTCCCCGTAGCTTCTCACAACGGTCAGCTGTCCCAACGGGCCAATATGAGTGAGTGAGTGAGTGGGTGTGTGTCTGCGCATGCGCGGCCGAGGGTCCCACTGTCCGAGGGCTGGGTTTAGCCTGGCCACAAGTCTGAAACAGCGGAGCTCGGTCCGGTCCGGCTCCCCGTAGCTTCTCACAGCGGTCATCTGCCCCCGTCTAATATGACAGTGGGTGGGTGTGTGTCTGCGCATGGGTTTAGCCTGGCCACAGTTCTGAAACCGCGGAGCACGGTCCGGTCCGGCTCCCCCTAGCTTCTCACAGCGGTCATCTGCTCACGGCTAATATGAGAGTGGGTGGGTGTGTGTCTGCGCATGCGCGGCCGAGGGACCCCCTGTCCGAGGGCTCGGTTTAGCCTGGCCACAAGTCTGAAACCGCGGAGCACGGTCCGGTCCGGCTCCCCGTAGCTTCTCACAACGGTCAGCTGTCCCAACGGGCCAATATGAGTGAGTGAGTGAGTGGGTGTGTGTCTGCGCATGCGCGGCCGAGGGTCCCACTGTCCGAGGGCTGGGTTTAGCCTGGCCACAAGTCTGAAACAGCGGAGCCCGGTCCGGTCCGGCTCCCCGTAGCTTCTCACAGCGGTCATCTGCCCCCGTCTAATATGACAGTGGGTGGGTGTGTGTCTGCGCATGGGTTTAGCCTGGCCACAGTTCTGAAACCGCGGAGCACGGTCCGGTCCGGCTCCCCCTAGCTTCTCACAGCGGTCATCTGCTCACGGCTAATATGAGAGTGGGTGGGTGTGTGTCTGCGCATGCGCGGCCGAGGGACCCCCTGTCCGAGGGCTCGGTTTAGCCTGGCCACAAGTCTGAAACCGCGGAGCACGGTCCGGTCCGGCTCCCCGTAGCTTCTCACAACGGTCAGCTGTCCCAACGGGCCAATATGAGTGAGTGAGTGAGTGGGTGTGTGTCTGCGCATGCGCGGCCGAGGGTCCCACTGTCCGAGGGCTGGGTTTAGCCTGGCCACAAGTCTGAAACAGCGGAGCCCGGTCCGGTCCGGCTCCCCGTAGCTTCTCACAGCGGTCATCTGCCCCCGTCTAATATGACAGTGGGTGGGTGTGTGTCTGCGCATGGGTTTAGCCTGGCCACAGTTCTGAAACCGCGGAGCACGGTCCGGTCCGGCTCCCCCTAGCTTCTCACAGCGGTCATCTGCTCACGGCTAATATGAGAGTGGGTGGGTGTGTGTCTGCGCATGCGCGGCCGAGGGTCCCCCTGTCCGAGGGCTCGGTTTAGCCTGGCCACAAGTCTGAAACCGCGGAGCACGGTCCGGTCCGGCTCCCCGTAGCTTCTCACAACGGTCAGCTGTCCCAACGGGCCAATATGAGTGAGTGAGTGAGTGGGTGTGTGTCTGCGCATGCGCGGCCGAGGGTCCCACTGTCCGAGGGCTGGGTTTAGCCTGGCCACAAGTCTGAAACAGCGGAGCCCGGTCCGGTCCGGCTCCCCGTAGCTTCTCACAGCGGTCATCTGCCCCCGTCTAATATGAGAGTGGGTGGGTGTGTGTCTGCGCATGGGTTTAGCCTGGCCACAGTTCTGAAACCGCGGAGCACGGTCCGGTCCGGCTCCCCCTAGCTTCTCACAGCGGTCATCTGCTCACGGCTAATATGAGAGTGGGTGGGTGTGTGTCTGCGCATGCGCGGCCGAGGGTCCCCCTGTCCGAGGGCTCGGTTTAGCCTGGCCACAAGTCTGAAACCGCGGAGCACGGTCCGGTCCGGCTCCCCGTAGCTTCTCACAACGGTCAGCTGTCCCAACGGGCCAATATGAGTGAGTGAGTGAGTGGGTGTGTGTCTGCGCATGCGCGGCCGAGGGTCCCACTGTCCGAGGGCTGGGTTTAGCCTGGCCACAAGTCTGAAACAGCGGAGCCCGGTCCGGTCCGGCTCCCCGTAGCTTCTCACAGCGGTCATCTGCCCCCGTCTAATATGAGAGTGGGTGGGTGTGTGTCTGCGCATGGGTTTAGCCTGGCCACAGTTCTGAAACCGCGGAGCACGGTCCGGTCCGGCTCCCCCTAGCTTCTCACAGCGGTCATCTGCTCACGGCTAATATGAGAGTGGGTGGGTGTGTGTCTGCGCATGCGCGGCCGAGGGTCCCCCTGTCCGAGGGCTCGGTTTAGCCTGGCCACAAGTCTGAAACCGCGGAGCACGGTCCGGTCCGGCTCCCCGTAGCTTCTCACAACGGTCAGCTGTCCCAACGGGCCAATATGAGTGAGTGAGTGAGTGGGTGTGTGTCTGCGCATGCGCGGCCGAGGGTCCCACTGTCCGAGGGCTGGGTTTAGCCTGGCCACAAGTCTGAAACAGCGGAGCCCGGTCCGGTCCGGCTCCCCGTAGCTTCTCACAGCGGTCATCTGCCCCCGTCTAATATGAGAGTGGGTGGGTGTGTGTCTGCGCATGGGTTTAGCCTGGCCACAGTTCTGAAACCGCGGAGCACGGTCCGGTCCGGCTCCCCGTAGCTTCTCACAACGGTCAGCTGTCCCAAGGGCCAATATGAGTGAGTGAGTGAGTGGGTGTGTGTCTGCGCATGCGCGGCCGAGGGTCCCACTGTCCGAGGGCTGGGTTTAGCCTGGCCACAAGTCTGAAACAGCGGAGCTCGGTCCGGTCCGGCTCCCCGTAGCTTCTCACAGCGGTCATCTGCCCCCGTCTAATATGACAGTGGGTGGGTGTGTGTCTGCGCATGGGTTTAGCCTGGCCACAGTTCTGAAACCGCGGAGCACGGTCCGGTCCGGCTCCCCCTAGCTTCTCACAGCGGTCATCTGCTCACGGCTAATATGAGAGTGGGTGGGTGTGTGTCTGCGCATGCGCGGCCGAGGGTCCCCCTGTCCGAGGGCTCGGTTTAGCCTGGCCACAAGTCTGAAACCGCGGAGCACGGTCCGGTCCGGCTCCCCGTAGCTTCTCACAACGGTCAGCTGTCCCAACGGGCCAATATGAGTGAGTGAGTGAGTGGGTGTGTGTCTGCGCATGCGCGGCCGAGGGTCCCACTGTCCGAGGGCTGGGTTTAGCCTGGCCACAAGTCTGAAACAGCGGAGCCGGTCCGGTCCGGCTCCCCGTAGCTTCTCACAGCGGTCATCTGCCCCCGTCTAATATGAGAGTGGGTGGGTGTGTGTCTGCGCATGGGTTTAGCCTGGCCACAGTTCTGAAACCGCGGAGCACGGTCCGGTCCGGCTCCCCCTAGCTTCTCACAGCGGTCATCTGCTCACGGCTAATATGAGAGTGGGTGGGTGTGTGTCTGCGCATGCGCGGCCGAGGGTCCCCCTGTCCGAGGGCTCGGTTTAGCCTGGCCACAAGTCTGAAACCGCGGAGCACGGTCCGGTCCGGCTCCCCGTAGCTTCTCACAACGGTCAGCTGTCCCAACGGGCCAATATGAGTGAGTGAGTGAGTGGGTGTGTGTCTGCGCATGCGCGGCCGAGGGTCCCACTGTCCGAGGGCTGGGTTTAGCCTGGCCACAAGTCTGAAACAGCGGAGCCCGGTCCGGTCCGGCTCCCCGTAGCTTCTCACAGCGGTCATCTGCCCCCGTCTAATATGAGAGTGGGTGGGTGTGTGTCTGCGCATGGGTTTAGCCTGGCCACAGTTCTGAAACCGCGGAGCACGGTCCGGTCCGGCTCCCCCTAGCTTCTCACAGCGGTCATCTTCTCACGGCTAATATGAGAGTGGGTGGGTGTGTGTCTGCGCATGCGCGGCCGAGGGTCCCCCTGTCCGAGGGCTGGGTTTAGCCTGGCCACAAGTCTGAAACCGCGGAGCACGGTCCGGTCCGGCTCCCCGTAGCTTCTCACAACGGTCAGCTGTCCCAACGGGCCAATATGAGTGAGTGAGTGAGTGGGTGTGTGTCTGCGCATGCGCGGCCGAGGGTCCCACTGTCCGAGGGCTGGGTTTAGCCTGGCCACAAGTCTGAAACAGCGGAGCCCGGTCCGGTCCGGCTCCCCGTAGCTTCTCACAGCGGTCATCTGCCCCCGTCTAATATGAGAGTGGGTGGGTGTGTGTCTGCGCATGGGTTTAGCCTGGCCACAGTTCTGAAACCGCGGAGCACGGTCCGGTCCGGCTCCCCCTAGCTTCTCACAGCGGTCATCTGCTCACGGCTAATATGAGAGTGGGTGGGTGTGTGTCTGCGCATGCGCGGCCGAGGGTCCCCCTGTCCGAGGGCTCGGTTTAGCCTGGCCACAAGTCTGAAACCGCGGAGCACGGTCCGGTCCGGCTCCCCGTAGCTTCTCACAACGGTCAGCTGTCCCAACGGGCCAATATGAGTGAGTGAGTGAGTGGGTGTGTGTCTGCGCATGCGCGGCCGAGGGTCCCACTGTCCGAGGGCTGGGTTTAGCCTGGCCACAAGTCTGAAACAGCGGAGCCCGGTCCGGTCCGGCTCCCCGTAGCTTCTCACAGCGGTCATCTGCCCCCGTCTAATATGAGAGTGGGTGGGTGTGTGTCTGCGCATGGGTTTAGCCTGGCCACAGTTCTGAAACCGCGGAGCACGGTCCGGTCCGGCTCCCCCTAGCTTCTCACAACGGTCAGCTGTCCCAAAGGGCCAATATGAGTGAGTGAGTGAGTGTGTGTCTCTGCGCATGCGCGGCCGAGGGTCCCACTGTCCGAGGGCTGGGTTTAGCCTGGCCACAAGTCTGAAACCGCGGAGCACGGTCCGGTCCGGCTCCCCGTAGCTTCTCACAGCGGTCAGCTGTCCCAACGGGCCAATATGAGTGAGTGAGTGAGTGGGTGTGTGTCTGCGCATGGGTTTAGCCTGGCCACAAGTCTGAAACCGCGGAGCACGGTCCGGTCCGGCTCCCCGTAGCTTCTCACAGCGGTCAGCTGCTCACGGCTAATATGAGAGTGGGTGGGTGTGTGTCTGCGCATGCGCGGCCGAGGGTCCCCCTGTCCGAGGGCTGGGTTTAGCCTGGCCACAAGTCTGAAACCGCGGAGCACGGTCCGGTCCGGCTCCCCGTAGCTTCTCACAGCGGTCATCTTTCCCCGGTTAATATGAGAGTGGGTGGGTGTGTGTTTGCGCATGGGTTTAGCCTGGCCACAAGTCTGAAACCGCGGAGCACGGTCCGGTCCGGCTCGGCTCCCCGTAGCTTCTCACAGCGGTCATCTGCCCCCGTCTAATATGAGAGTGGGTGGGTCTGTGTCTGCGCATGGGTTTAGCCTGGCCACAAGTCTGAAACCCCGGAGCACGGTCCGGTCCGGCTCCCCGTAGCTTCTCACAGCGGTCAACTGTCCCAACGGGCCAATATGAGGGAGTGAGTGAGTGGGTGTGTGTCTGCGCATGCGCGGCCGAGGGTCCCACTGTCCGAGGGCTGGGTTTGGCCTGGCCACAAGTCTGAAACCGCGGAGCACGGTCCGGTCCGGCTCCCCGTAGCTTCTCACAGCGGTCATCTGCCCCCGTCTAATATGACAGTGGGTGGGTGTGTGTCTGCGCATGGGTTTAGCCTGGCCACAAGTCTGGAACCGCGGAGCACGGTCCGGTCCGGCTCTCCGTAGCTTCTCACAGCGGTCATCTGCCCCCGGCTAATATGAGAGTGGTTGGGTGTGTGTCTGCGCATGCGCGGCCGAGGGTCCCCGTCCGAGGGCTGGGTTAGCCTGGCTCTCGTCCCCACCGCGGACCACGGGTCGCCAGTGTTGCCAGATTGGGCGGTTTTCCGCCCAACTGGGCTATTTTTGTTTACTTCAGGCGGGAAAAAAATACATTGGGCGGGGGGATAAAATTTGGGCTGCCTTGGTCGACAATTGGCGGGTTTTTAATATTGTGAAAACAACTCATACACACACACACTCACCTCTCTTTTCTCTCTCTCTTTTAAAAATAAAAAATGAATTTGGATTTGCAAGTTAACCGTGACGTCAGTTCAGCAGACAGCAAATGCACTGAAGCCACGCTAAATTCAAAGTGAGTGGCCCAGAGAAGTTCGCATCATGCCGAAGTGGGGAAAATACAAAAAATCCAACAGGAAGGAGTACGAGACCGACCCTGAACTTAAATCCTGGATCGCGCCTGTCCAAGGAGACCACTCTAAAGCACAATGCAAGTATTATAATACAGAAATAAGAGCACAGCTTAACGATTTGAAAGAACATGGCGCCACAAAAAAAGACAAGTCTTGGCAAGGATGACAGAGGTCCATTTTGCAATTTGTCTATCCTTGGTTGACGCTAGTTGACATTTTCCAAAAGCTTTTAGTCTATAATTTATTTTTATTATTTATTTATTTCATTCAGATATGAAGCTCTGAATACGTTTTCTATTGAATGTGTTGTGATTTTACGAGTTTAAATGGCGTCTGGCAACTTCGTGGTTTGGGCGGGATCTTATTGGATCGGGCGGGTTCTAAACTGTGATTGGGCTGGCAACTGCCAATCTGATCTGGCAACACTGCTTGTGAGGCCGCTGTGAAATCGTTACTACAAATGGCAGGTGAGTGTGTTCAGGGGATAATCATGTAAAAAAAATCCGTCGACACCGTCCTTGTTTCGATCGTGTCCCCCGTTTTTGAATCGGTTAGTGTTTTCTTCATTTTTTGAGCAGTGAGACATATGAAGTAGTTAAAGTTTGTATTTGGAGAATATGGGCATCGATTTCCATCTGAACTAATCGCCTATATTTAAGCGGTTTATCCATTTGAAAGCACTCATATCACCCAGGATACAGTCAGCTTTAGTACTCTATTGCTGGATACACTTAATTTAAAAACAACTTGGGGCATGTCACTTGTGAATTGAGGGTCTCATACTTAAAGGTATGATGCTGTGCTGCCACCTACTGGTTGTCAATGCGTTTAACATGCTGCTCTCGTGAAGTGAAATGTTGACAACACGATACTGTTTGACTCGTGGAAGCATGATTATTAGGATCTGGTCTTATAATACATTTACGATTAGCTCAGGTTGAGCAAGACGTAAAAATGCTAATGCTAAAACTAGACGTTTTTGATGACACGATTTCGGTCGCAGTCTCATGTATGTGAACCCAAACGTTTGTCACGGTTTGCTCCAGGTAAAATGAAAGCTAGGTTTTATTGCTGGACAGAAGAGAAAAGCTTGGAGGATGCGGGCATCGATCCCGCTACCTCTCGCATGCTAAGCGAGCGCTCTACCATCTGAGCTAACCCCCCATGATTCGGCAACCGTATATGAAATCATATTCATATTTGGCCACGAATATGTCTTATATGTCTGATATGTTGATTGTATGAGACTGCGAATTGCGTTAGAACAACAAGAAATGTTGTTATTTCTTAAATATATGAAGAAAACAAAGCCAGCGTCAATATTTCTATATTTCGATTTACGAGATGGGACCGGAAGTCATAACTCAAGAGTTAACATGTCCAACAAATTGTGGCCTGCATACCAGAGGAGGTGTCAGGCTTATGATGATCCACGCTTGCTTGTAACTCCTAACAAATAAATGAATTTGTCATGTACCTGTATAATCTCAGATGGAAATTGGGAAATGTTGGATTACTTTAGTGTGATTTACTACAACTTCTACTGTACATCTACACATAAGCACACAGTTACATCAGATTTATGTCTTTGCATAAAATACACCACAAATAATTTATTTCACAACTGTTTATTTATTCAAAACTCAAAAGATGAGTGTTCTGTAGATGTTTACATGGTCGATGAATGCAGGTTCCAGAGCAGACGACAGCCAGTTTGCAAAGTAAAAATAGCTGAGGGAGGACTAGGAGACTTCCTTGGTTAAACTGGATGCTAGTTACGACCAGTCAACTGGTCACTTCATACTGACTTTCTTCCAAACTACAACTCACACACCCTGGGCAACTCTTTACAGCAAATCAAAAGTATAAACACAATGTGATTAGCAGTAAAAACATGACAAAGGCTGTCATGTTTAAATGTGTCTGTATTAATTCAGTGTCCGGCTCCCTTGTATTTTACAATAAGACATTAGAACTGCTACAATCTATAACCATGTTGTCTGTCTGCAGGTGGCTCTCCACTGCTAAACCTTGAACTCAAAGGCTACTGCATGTCCACCTAAAAGATACAACGGCAATTAACCAGGATCGTGCGACATCAGACAAAAATCTTCACACAAAATACATTTACAAAATATCACTCATTCACAGTCAATGTGTAACATTCTCATGATGAGTAATCGCATAGCACTGATCATATGCCTTGAGTCATTACACCAAAGAATTTCCTTCAGCGTTTCTACATGCCATGACCCCACCATAACAGAAACCAAAAGCTTGATGCAGACTTGAGCACAAACCTTATTCTCAAATGACACACAGGGCCTTCAGCTTTCAGTTCATATACAGTAGGTTTTGCACCAGTTTTGCTACAGAAAGTTAACCTAACTGAAATATAAGTTAAATAAATAAGAAATTGTTATTAAAAAGTCACTTCTGTTACAGTTTTAGTAGCTCTGGGAGTGTCCTGATGGCACATTGGAGCAGCGTTGTTCTGTGCTCTAATAGTAGTGTTAACAGCGCACCAAAGGCAAATAAATAACTCCATAATGAGCAAATACATTGTTCTCTCAGAAATCAAAAATGTCAGTAATATTTACAGAGTTAAATTCACTGTTTGCCATAACAACCTCCATGCCAGGCTTGGCTCGATTTTCTGTGTTTCTCATGCTGAAATAACTGGGATATGTTGTACGTTACTGTTATTGTTACTGTGTAAAGTGGAGGCAGAGAGGAGCAGCAAATGATGATGCAGAGTAGTTGTGTATAGTATGTAGATGGCCAGAGGGTGGATGGCGGAGGGGGGGAGGTTACGAACAGATATTCATTTGAGAAAGAAAGGAAAAGACGGACAGAGAGTAGGGATAATGTATTTATAGAGCGCGTGCAGAGAGAGTAGAAAACAAATGAGGGTGAAACCAAAACTAAGGGGAGGATGGAGATGTTATGGGGGAGGGAGATGAGGGCTTCAGTATTCATCCTGGTCCAGGTGAGCTTGTTCATCAAGGTCTTCATCCTCCGGAGGCGCAAAGCCTTCCTGAGATACACAAGAGAAAGAAGATATTCAAATGTGAAGTCAAATCATTACATCCTTCCTGTTACAGCACTGAAATCCTTTGAACAGCAGTTAACTTGTTAGCATGTATTGTATTATGATTTAACTTTTATTAGATTTGTATATTTGTGAAATGGAAAGCTGTAAATAAGTTGTCCATTGAGGATTAATTCAAGTATTTCTGATGCTGTAAAACTACAGTTCCCAGGAAAGTTTGTCATCATACCCTGGTTTCAATCCAGTGACATTCATCAAATGCTCTAACTGTCTAAAAAGCTCACAACCATGGTGACGTAACTCACTTTGTCTGTCCAGCTGTGACATTTAACCTACGGTTGTCTGTAGGACTGATGGGAAACTGTGTTTTACAGGCTGCTGAAAACAGAAGTACTTTACTGTAGGAACAACATCTCGGCATTGTTGAGTCTCATTATGGTCCAAAGCTGGACCTTTATTCATTATTAAAAATGTTACAGTCATTTTTAATGTAGAGGCTGTGATTTCACTTCACTCCTCTCTGAACTGTACAGAATATCTCTCTCTCTCTCTCTTTTCTCTCATATTTTTATATTTGCATATTTTTCTACCTTGTCTCCCTTCTTGTTGTACGCTACTATAACAACCAAATTTCCCATGTGTGGGATCAAAATATAGGTCTTAATTAACTGTGAGAAACACACACGCACACACAGATTGCAATGGTGCATTGCAGATTTGATGCTGGTAATGCAAAGACACTGTACCTCTGTTGCGTAGAGAATGTCGATTATCTTGCTGAGGATGGGGTTGTTTTCGCTCTCGTGCTCCTGGCAGATCAGCTCGATGTCCCGTAGTTTGCTGAAGTAGAAGTCTCTCTCCTTCTCTAGTCCGTCTACGGTCAACTTCAACTCCATCAACTTAGGACAGAAAGAGAAAATCATATTGATGTATTTTTGGTAGTGATTGCAGACACAGACAAAAAATTATGACTCATCATAAAAAGAAACACGTCCTTAAGTGTCCATAACTCTGAAGCTACAACAGTGTGATGCTGCACTCGCAGCAGCAGAGCCCTGAACCGAAGTAGCTAATGGATTACAACCATTGTTTTCATTCATTTCATTATTTATTCATGTCCTTCTGTAACATGTCACATTGTTACTCTGTAAAAGGCCAATTAATTCAGCACACTACTTCCATAGTCATGATGAGTCTAAAAACAGGGGGGAAGAGACAGATTACATGATCTCAGACCACAGCTCTTCCTCCTCTCCGTGCAGCTCTACCTGTTGATTTAGCTCCATGATCTCAGCATCACTGCCTCCATTTCTAGACAAAGACGGGTTCTTCCTCATGGCTGGAGTGTTGTGTTGGACCCGCTGTGGTGTTGGCATGTTTTTGGGAACTGTTGGAGATGTCCTCTGTGGTCCTGGATTGGTCAGAGATGGTGAGACATGTTGAGCATTTGGGCGCACACAGAATCTCTGCATTTATTTTGGCCTTGTAGCAACTGTGGCAATGGATGTAGCACATTATAGAGAGCTGATTTTATCAGCTTGTATCGTAATTTTGTGTCTTTGATATGGCATTTTGTGAATAGATTTTAAGTAGTTTAACAAACAGAGCTGATATAAAAGATACAGATTTGGGTTTGCCAAACATCTAAAGCCAAATTTGAGGTAAAACTTAGTGAATGGATGTGAATAATTTAAAAAAGAATCTGCCAAACCTCTATAAGTGCTTCAGCAGAAGTGTTTCAAAGAAACTCAAAGTCAAACCATGCCAACACGCATTATTACAGTTTTGAAATAAATGCAGTCATTCTGCCCACACTGCTTGCCAGTGACAAAGTCACAGAGCAGGCTCATGACACTACAAATCAAATCAGGTTGTACGCCATGATTTTCAAGCAAAAGCTTTGACAGAGACAGAGCAAGGCTGGTCAGGCTGACGTTTACTCCGTTAGTAAAATGAGACACTTTCTTGTTTCAGTCCAACTTTGAGCGGGATGAAGCTGCAACAAGTGCTGCATCACCTGCGTAATGCAGAACACTGGAGATGATCATTACGTCTGATATTTCTGCAGGTCCTCTGGTGCTGCTGATCGTGATCAATTAGAATTGTGAGAAGCGAGTCGAAACTGAAGTTGCATGATGTGAATTTGCAACCCCACCACTGCTGCATCCCACCACTCACTGTGGTGACTGGTGCAATCCCACCAGTGACTCACTCATACCTACAGTGTCATGTTGCTTGTGAATGCTGGGCAGTGAGATGGATTTAAAGAAGACAGCAGTCATTCTGTGAATCGTGCTGCTCACACCACTTGCTTGCAGGGGAGCGCCCTTGAGCCATCCAAAGCTCAGCAAGACCGTGCAGCGAAAGGCAAAACTGTTTGGTTTACCTTGGTTTCTCTTTGGTTTGTGGATAAAGTGATCACCTGGGTTGGGGGGAGGGGCCACGTCCTGCCCCTGTCTGGCTAGTAAAGGGTCATACTCCTTCCCGTCATAGTTGGCATCGAAGAACTTCTTGAACCACTGCACGAATTCAAAGTTGTCCTGGAACTTCCCTTTTACAAGCTTCTCTACAGGAATTATCTGGAGGATGGAAACAGGAAATGCTTGAATAGCTCCATGTGACACAATATGTATCTAACGCAGTTGTATGGGATGATAAGAGTAAAAACAGAATAACATGAATGGGACTCTGACTTTGTCAACACTCATCCTTTTAAAAGCTGCCTGAAGAACTTTGAAGTTGTGTATAAATTCATGCTCCAGCTTGGCTTGAAATTTGACCTTCTTCAGAAGGATGCAACCTGGAAACAACATGTCCATGAACTGGCAGTAGGCAGCTCCTGGAAAAAACACAGAAGGCACACACACATTTATTTCTTGTCTTGAACGTGTCTTGAAAACAGCGTTCAATCAAAACCTTGGGAAGGCCTCACCTGAACATAGCTGTTCGATCTTGGTGTAGTGAGATGCAAAGAATCGTTGACCCATGCCAGCATGTCATGTCGGCTGAGGTTGTCAATAGACACAGATGTGGCGTACACATTCACTGCCATCCCCTACCTGGGACGGATGACACAGAGACAAGGAAACAGGTACTGAGGTGGATTTCTGTGGTCTGGATCTCCATGAGCTGAAGAACAGACAAGACCTTCACCGACCATCATCAAAGATTTCAAACTGATTGATTCTTCTGTCATGGATTAACATCAACAACTGTATGTAAACTAAAGTAAACTGATGACTGTTATCATTTAATCACGTGAGGCTGGGCTGTTTGACGACTTGGTCCAATCCAACTTTCAAGCTGTCCATCCTACTCAGCCAGACTGCCTCCTTCCTCCTCCAGTGCTCGCTCCACTGATCTTCCCATGACCTTTAACCAACCCACAAACGTCTTGAAAGCAGAAAATTGCAGACCTGATACTGCATCTAATGATTATTCTCTCAATCAATCCTCTGCTATAGAAAACTATGTTACCAAGTCTTCAGATAACGTCAGAAACCCAAACTCAACCAGCATCACATGAGATGTTTGGTGGCTTTGTGTTTGAATGACTCAAGTTCATTGATTATCAACATAGCGCTTATTAATGATGTGTCATTACAGTGGATCCAGCTGTTTCAGCTCTAGACTTAAGTCATATATTGACCGGCTTTCATTGGACTCCATTGCTTGGTCTTACCATCCTGGACTTGTCATACAGAACATACTGCATTAGCATTAAACCCCATAATCTGTCAATATGTTGGAGCTGACATGTTTCTAATAAACATGGTGGGGGACAGTGTTTACAATGACTTCCTGGAGGTTATATCTTTCCTTCCCCATATGTCCTGATGTTTTAAGGAGGACTTTTCCTATTAGACATCCTGGACCGGGTCAGACACCTCTGAGACCAGTGATATTGGCCTGTGGGACATACACTTGATGGCTCAGTGTAATACAGCTGACCACACTGAGAGGCATCTTTAGCTTTAATCTACAGATGTTGTTGTGTCATAATCCTCCCTAGATTAAACAGAAATATCCCGATGTTTGTGAGCAGCTTTACACATCTGACAGCTCCAGCCTCCTCTATGCTCACTTTGATTTTTCATCACCAGTGTCGTGTCAGAAACGGAAGAAGTGGCACCTTGACTTTCCCTGCAGCAGCTAGGAAGAAAGGCAAAGAGATGCACATTAACGCAGACGAGACAGAGACTTTAAAAAAAAAGAAGATGCCTTTAAGGTCACACGTCGCTGTGTGCTGCAGCTGACTGCACGTCTGTCACATTCACACTCATAACAACTGAATCACGCTTAGTTGCAAATTGCACGACAGTGGTTTGTGGTGATAACACTACTGCTCCTGTGAATGCACCTTCAGCAGCGCACATTACACCAGCAGTTCTCCCATGGGGCTTGGCCAGCCTACAATTGCATGATTATAACCTCCGACCGTTCAGGCAACAATAAATCCGTTTATAAGACAAAAAAACAGGCAGGTTGTGCCACGTTAACAGGCGCAGAGCTTCTTTTTTTTTTTTTTTTACATGGCTGTAATGCCTAATAAATATGGACTATTGCATCGAGGGCGGCGCACGCAGGGAAGTCAATGTATTCTCCACAAAAAAAAAAAAAGAGCCGGGCCTTAGCGAAAGCTCCGTAATGACTGCAGCAAACCCCCCCTGAGTGTGAAGACCCTCCAGTGTGAGCCCGAGAAATGGGCGGGGGTCTGACATTTCGAGCCTGAGCTGAGAACAATAAATGAGCCCGTTCGCCTGGTGCCTCCTGCTTAAAAAACCCGCAACGCTGGTCTTCCAGCGGCCCCCTCTACAGGCCTCCCCGAATACCTCATGACTGTCAGTGCACGGAAAATATCCTCAGTGCCTGGAATAAAACACCGCTCCCCCCTCCACGCAAACACGCACAAAACCCCAGAACCGAGCGGGACGGAGCAGGTCAGCGTTGAAATACTCACTGTATTCAGAGTGTCTGTGTTGTTATCACGCTGGCAGTTTTTTCCTTATGTCAATGCCCGTGCTGTCGTCGTTGTCAGACCCTGCGCGTGCAGTGCTTGGTACGGGCCGCCCTGTCTGGGGCTGCAACAATCCAGCCCCACTGCGCATGCGCCCGACTCCATGCTGCTAAAGGTTCATTATAAATAGGACTTTGGCCTGTTCCAGCTAAGAGACACATGATGTGTCTGGTTGGATTTTAGGCCTGCTAGTGACTAAGGTTTTAGTGAGGTCAAGCCACACAACAAAATGTCTTCTATTGCTGTTTTAATCTGCTGCTGGATAAGAAATCTAGTATTATATCCTTTACCTCATTTACACAAGCACTAATACAACAACCAGCTGGATCTAACAATTAGTTTCATTATCAATTAATCTGCTTTCTGGATTAACTGATTAACCGTCTAAAATGTGAGGAAACAGTGGACAAATGATCAAAACACAAAGATATTTAGTTTAAGTTTAGTGAAATAAAAATCATCATAATTCTGCCCACTATGCAAAACCCTTCATACATTTAATAAAATGACTCGAATGCATCATTAGATTGTTAATCTGATAAACACTGCTGTGTACCATGTTATTGTTAAGGGTGGAGCTAGCTGCAGTGACTCCCCACCTTGGATCATGCTCCCTCCAACAGGTCACAAGATAAATCTGAAGGAAAAACTCACTTCTACTACAGTTTTCTTTTATATTGTGTGTGTGTGGTGAGAGAGAGAGAAACACCAGAGAGTTAGTTATCTATGTGAAATATCTGAGAAGTATTTGTGAGAGGTCACAAGCCAAAAGACTGGAAACCACTGGTTATACCAGTAACCACCGCAGAATGAAAACAGTCGAGTGAAAAAGTCCTATATCTTCCCCTGAATGTAGATGTACCTCAAAGTTGTACTTGAGTTAAGTACTAATGAAGACAAGACTCCGATGAAGTAGATTCATTGTGGTTTATTTGCACTCAATCATGTGATAAGAGCTGCAAGAAAAAAAATGAAGAGATGAAAAGGAATTCAATGTGACAACACATTGTTCAGCACC